>JAODAL010004244.1:0-159711 GCA_025379985.1 Phyllomedusa bahiana | reverse complement strand
GGGGCAAAAACTTTCCTGACGGGCCCGGGTCGCTGCACAGCAAGGGGACGTCGCAGCAGGGGTCACTGGGTGGGGCCCAAAACTACCCTTGATCTAGCGCCGGGGTGCTCCCAAAAACCCAAAGGGGTTCTTGTTTGGGGTTGACTAGGTCTCCACTTCCTCCCAGATAAAATTGAAAAACCCACCCCAAGATCGGTGGAACGTCAACAAAACCCCTTATTTGGGCATGGCCCGGGATGGGTCAGCGGCCCTCACCTGCCCCCCAAAACCCGCTCTGTCCCCATCTGGTTCCCTCTCCCAGAGTTTAACTATTGTTGGGCTCAGGCCACTATATAGGGGGTGAACTGCACGTCCCATTCCCCACACGTGACGGGGGCCACTGTAATGGGGAAATTTTTATCTCACTTGCCTCACCCTCAATCGGTAGCGAATCAAGCAAAACGCACCACAAAAGCTCCACCCCCCAAAAAAATACACCCCTTTTTAAGGAAATGGATGGTGCAGCAACAAAAATTCATATTACTGTAACTTTAATATTGAACGAATCACGCTTACATAAACAAAATACACTAACAAGGCCATGACTAAACATCATCTTTTATGAAAATAAAAGGGTAAAATGAAAAGATTTCCACTTACAAGGGTTCAGTTTTCGATCAAGGGGGTTTGGTAAAGAAGAATGAAACACGCTAAAATCAGAAATTGAACCCCAGGCTATAAAACACAGTTTAGATTGGTTTGGTGCTTTATGGGCCCCAAAACCCCGCCCCGGTTCCCCTCCTCTCTATATTTGCCTACTCTTTTACGGGCTGAAAATAAAAGAGGGGGGAGGTCCTTGATTTCTATGAGGGTGTTTGCTCACTACGCTACAGATGGAAAACACGGACTGCGCTTCTGCTGGGGGAAATCAATGAAAGTGTTTATTGGGGGGGGAGTCAAAGGGACATCTGTTATACTTTCCTGGTGGGGATTGTTATGGTACGGTCGTAAAAAATTTGTTAATCTAGGGGTTATCAGATATGCACTGGGGTGTAACCACACAGGATAATATACTTTTCCAAAAGGCTGGGGAACTCTGCAGACCCATGCTAAAATTCCATTTTTCCCCAGGGGGAGGAAGAGGGTTTTTCAAACCCAAGCCATGGTTTTAATGACAAATTTAGAATATAAATTTTTTAGTTATACTTACATGAACAATTTGAGGAGGGCAGTCAGCACTACTTGGGAGAAAAAAGGGGCCAATATCCCCTTTCTTTCAGTAGCCGCAAAATATAGATGTGGAGAGTGGCATGGGAGGTTTGTTTTTGAGGGGGTCAGCCCTCAACCAAGACCGGGGATGAGGACGCAGTGAGATGAAAAACAAATAGATATAATGTACCGACCGCACTTGGGAGCCGGGGGAGGCAAGGGCTTCACATCGAGAGAAAGGGCTAGCTGCGCGTCAGCCAGAAAAGCCAGAAGTGGGTTGGTTTGGCCGTGAGGGAGCAGGCCGCAGCAGGTGAGGTCGACCAAGCGGGCCCGGGGTAAAAAAACCCCCTTCGCGGTCCAAGAAATAGCGGCAGGGCTCAGCGAGGGGAGCGGCGGAGAGTCACTCAGTGCGGATTGGCGGTAAAATCAGATACCGGTGGTGGGCAGTTTTTTGCTAGACCCGGAGGGCCAATATGGGGATATGTAAAATTGTAGGGAGAAAGTGAAGCGGGCCAGGGAGCTAATTTTGGCACCAGGGTCCTGCGTCAACACATCACGTCACCATCCGGGGGCCTGGGAAAACGGGGCTCAGTTTGGGGTGGTCCACCCTGCCCCGCAGCACAGCAAGCAAGCCCATGGCACCATGCTTTTGCAGCCAGTCAAGGCTCCACCACCCTAAAAAGGGAGCTGTTTCTCTTGCCATCATCTCCCGGTCCAGATGCTTCTGCTCTTTCTACTCATGGCGCCACAGCGTTCACGGGGCTTTGCAAAGAGACAACATATGCTCCCAACCCCTAAGGTGCAGAAGCGACCGTGCTCCTTCCAAGTTTTTAGTACTGCAGTCCCCCCTTTCCAAATGGGGGACCTGCACCGTTCAGAGAAATTATGGGTTGTGCCGGCCAAGATGGAGAGTTTTCCCAACCCAATTTTCTTTGCCAAAAAGGCATACCACACTTCAAAAAATGAAACAAAGGTGGGCCGTCCTTGAGCTTTTTGGTTTGTTCCAAGGGGCATGCAGCGCAGAGCCTGGGGCTGTAACTACGGTCAGGGGCCCGTACATTCCTTTACGGCCCACTGGGTGAATGTGCTTCCTGCCCAGGCACACCAACAACTTGACAGAGACGGCGCTTTCTCCTCCACGTTGTCAAACTGCGGCTCCTGCGTCAATGTCCGCATCCTCCTCCTCCACCACCACCACCATCTCAGCCTCCACAAGTAATGCTCCATCATACCACATGTGTAGGGCAAGCGGTGTCACGCAGTTCTACACCTGGCTTGCCTCGGCGAACGAAGTCACACAGGGGAGGAACTGCTCCGCGTCATGCAACAAGAAATCGATGTGTAGCTTTCTCCACGCCAACTGCAAATCGGAACCATGGTGATGGACGGTGGGAGGAACATGGTGTCCGCGCTGCACTGAGGAGGGATGGTCCATGCGCCCTGCATGGCGCACGTGTTCAATCTTGTTGTGAAAAGGTTCCTGAAGTCTTCCACCGATCTTCAGAAGATTCTGAAAATGGCCAGGAAACTGTGCATGCACTTCATCCATTCCTACAAAGCTAGGAACACCCTCCTCGACTTGCAGCAGCAGAACGGCACACTCTGATATGCGATGTTTCCACCCGTTGGAATTCCAGCCTGCACATGTTGGACCGACTGTATGAACATAGAAAGGCCATTAACGATTTTTGATGATCCAGGCGGACAGGAGTACTCCCCTGTGTAACTTTGATGTCAGCCAGTGGCAGCTCATGCGTGACACCTGCCATTTGTTGAGGCCATTCTGAGGAGGCGACGTTATTTGTCAGTCGCCAGGACTACGGGATGAATAACGTCATTCCACTGCTTCATGTCCTGGAACAGATGCTGAAAAATCTGTCTTGGCAGGGGACTGGAGACGTGGCGACTACATCTCGCGGCCAAATGAGTCCGGTGGGGACTGAAATGGAGGAGGAGGAAGAGGAGGACATTGGAGCAGAAGCATTGTCTGGTGAAATGAGTGGATTTTCTACCCAGTGACAAGAGAGGAGGAGCAGGAGCAGCTGGAGGAGGTAGATGGAGATGAGGAAGACGAGGCAGATGACCCGCAAGCACCGTGGCAGTATACAGTGAAGATGGAGGCAAGGAGCCCCTCGAGTCACTTGTGCAGATGGCCCGCAGCATGCTGACTTGCCTGGCTAGTGACAGCCGAATAGTCACCATTCGGCAGAGGGATGACTTCTGGCTCTCCACCCTATTGGACCCTCGCTGCCAGTCCAATATAGGAGGCTTTTTCCCATGTGCTGTGATGGAGGACAAACGCTATTAGTATAGGGAAATCCTCCGTTGTGAGTTGGCCGCTGCCTATGTGCGGCATCATCCCTCCTCTGACAGGTCTGACCAGGGGGTTCTTCAGCGCTCACGTACTACTGCCGCGACTGCTGGAAGAAGGTGGGGGGAGAGGAGCAGTACCAGCTCCATCAGCAGCAACCTAAGTATGGAGTCACTGATGAGCAGCTTCCTTCACCTGCCTAGTGAGGAGGGCAGTCGCCCAGCAGCAGCAGCAACAGGACCTGGAGCAGACCCTGAACCAACAGGTCGTGGCCGACTTGGACAGCACTCTGCCACCTCAGTTAGAAGATCCGCTGGACTACTCGGCAGCCAAACTGGATGTGTGGCCACAACTTGCCAAGTTTGCAGTGGAGAAGCTGTCCTGCCCGGCCAGTAGTTGTGCATCAGAGCGGGTTTTTCAGTGGCGGCGGGGCCATCGTTACCCAAAGGAGAACACGCTTGTCCACGGGAAATGTGGAACGACTGACCTTTGTCAAGATGAATCAGGCGTGGATCAGACAGGATTTCCACACACCAATGCCTTAGGCATCAGACTACATCAGCCATGACGCCTCACCCAAACTGTGAGAAATGAGTCTGGGTTCAAACTACCTGCCTCAGCCACTATTCTGATGCCGCCACCCGCCTGATGCCACACATCTGCTGACAGTTTCTCCATCTGCCACCAACCATCTTTACCAGGGACTGGTATTGCCACCCACCTCCACACTCTGTCATTGTGCCACTCTATGACCTCATGCTGCTGCTGTTGCTGGTGCCGTGACATCCACACTGTGTCATTGTGCCACTCTCTGACCTCATGCTGCTGCTGCTGTTGTGCTGCTGCGGTCACCTCCACACTTGTGCATTGTGCCACTCTCTGACCTCATGCTGCTGCTCCTGCCGCCGACACCTCCACTCTCTGTCATTGTGCCACTCTGTGGCCTACTCCTGATTTTGCCACCTCCAGAATGTCATTGTGCCACTGCCTGACCTCATGCTGCTTCTACCGTGACCTCCACACTGTGTCATTGTGCCACTCTGTGGCCTACTCCAGTTTTTGCCACCTCCAGAAGGTCATTGTGCCACTGTCTGACCTCATGCTGCTGCTGCTGTGACCTCCACACTGTGTCATTGTGCCACTCTATGGCCTACTCCAGTTTTTGCCACCTCCAGAATGTCATTGTGCCACTGTCTGACCTCATGCTGCTGCTGCCGTTACCTCCACACTGTGTCATTGTGCCACTCTGTGGCCTACTCCAGTTTTTGCCACCTCCAGAATGTCATTATGCCAATGCCTGACCTCATGCTGCTGCTGCTGTGACCTTCACACTGTGTCATTGTGCCACTCTGTGGCCTACTCCTGTTTTTGCCACCTCCAGAATGTCATTGTGTCACTGCCTGACCTCTTGCTGCTGCTACTGTGACCTCCACACTGTGTCATTGTGCCACTCTGTGGCCTACTCCAGTTTTTTCCACCTCCAGAATGTCATTGTGCCACTGCCTGACCTCATGCTGCTGCTGCCGTGACCTCCACACTGTGTCATTGTGCCACTCTGTGGCCTATTCCTGTTTTTTGCCACCTCAAGAATGTCATTGTGCCACTGTCTGACCTCATGCTGCTGCTGCCATGACCTCCACACTGTGTCATTGTGCCACTCTGTGGCCTACTCCTGTTTTTGCCACCTCCAGAATGTCATTGTGCCACTGTCTGACCTCATGCTGCTGCTGTCGTTACCTCCACACTGTGTCATTGTGCCACTCTGTAGCCTACACCTGTTTTTGCCACCTCCAGAATTTGTCATTGTGCCACTCTCTGACCTCATGCTGCTGCTGTGGCTGTTGCCGTGCCCTCCACACCCTGTCATTGTGCCACTCTGTGGCCTACTCCTGTTTTTGCCACCTCCATGATGTCATTGTGCCACTCTCTGACCTCATGCTGCTGCTGTGGCTGCTGCTGTGACTTCCACATTGTGTCATTGTGCCACTCTGTGGCCTACTCCTGGGTTTGCCCACGCCAGAATGTCATTGTGCCACTATCTGACATCATTCTGCTGCTGTCGTGACCTCCCCACTGTGTCATTTTGCCACTCTGTGGCCTAATCCTGGTATTGCCAACTACAGAATGTCATTGTGCCACTCTCTGACCTTATGCGGCTGTGGCTGCCGCCGTCACCTCCACACTCTGTCACTGATGTTGCCACCTGAGCTCTTAGCTTGTTTTTTTCCAGCTTTCGCTGCCATGACTTTATCAGGCTACATTCCCGCTTCAGTTTTTTGTTCAGTTTTGCCCTCTTAAGTGCCCAGGGAATTTTATAGTGAAGCGATTCTAAGAGCGGCGGCAGTCATGTGCGTGTCATACTAAAACACAACATTGTATGAAGACCAAACCAAGCTCCCTCTGCATATTTAAGCATGGCACAATGTTCTACAGCACCCTGCAGACTCTGTGCAGCCTGGAAATAGCTGTTTTTTAACGTGATTCGTCCCGAAGTAATCCGGTCTGAAACGAATTTTGTCGGAAAATTCGGCGAAGTCACCGAATCGAATTTTTGAGAAATTCGCCCATCTCTATCAGCAATCATTACATATGCTTCTTCTCTACTGTGGACTGAGGCTCTCATTTACTAATGTGGTTTCACCAGAAAAGTGTCTTAAACTGCACCAAAAATGAATGAAGTATTTTGGCCTCTCCATCTTTTCTGTCACTCTTAGAGCCAAATTTTCTTCACTTAATTGTTCCATATATCCAGTTTACTGTTATGGATGGTGATTACAGCTTCTACTCACCTGTATAGGTATAAATATTGACCCGAACATCTCCCATTGACTTCAATGGGGTTCGAGTTTGAATCGAACCGAACACCACTACTGTTCGCTCATCTCTACTCAAGACATTTTCTTCACACTGCTCGATAAGTGGGCATGGTTTCCCAGAAAGTGGGCTTGGTTACAATGCGACATGCTGCACCAAAATCTGCACCAACATTCTGGCGTAGAAGGTAAGGCAAAAAAAAACCTGTTCTAAAAGTAAGAAATTTCTGTAGTTGCACAAATTAACCAAGCAACATGATCGAATTTGATGTCTATATTTAAGCTGTTTAACTTTTAGACAGCAATAGTAAATGATTGCTGATATAGCTGTAGATACAGGACTTTATAAAATATAAAGTTTTCAAATTCATACAAATAGCTTATTTATAAGATATTCCTGTAATTTAACCCCTTAACGACCGCCCACCGACTTTTGACGTCAGCTGGTGCAGGTTGTTCGTCTACAGCGACTTCTTTTGGCGTCGCTGTAGGCTTTACTACACAGCCCCCCAGAGCATGTCCTGCGAGCACCAGGGTGCGGAGAAAACCTCAGCAACCAGGTGCTTTAACCCTTTGATTGCAGCGGTGCGTTACTGCAGCGCAATCAAAGTGTTCCCCTGCTCTGTCAGGTGATCGGAACACCCGGTGACCCGACAGAGTCCGGGGAACGGCTGCACAGTCAGCCCTGGGGACCTAGAGTGGCCCCAGAGCTGTCTGTGTACTAAGCCAGTGACTAGGACACACTGTGTGCTGTCTTAATCACTGCCTGTGTCAGACTGACACAGATTATAATGTATTAGCATATATGAATATGCTAATACATTACTAAGTGTAAAAATAAAAAAAAATGTAAAACAGTTCTCCCTTCATGAGATTAAAAAAAGTAAAAAAAACACAAAAAAAGTGTAAAAAAAAGAATAAAAAATAAAGAATAAAATAAAAATAAATATTTAATAAAAAATAATTTAATAAGTGAACTTAAACTATTCCCACATAAAGTACAATTTGTCTCGAATAAAACAAGGCTTCATATAACTGCGTCATTTAAGAAATAAAAAAGTTACGACTGTTGAAACGCAAGGAGGCAAAAACTAAAAAAACTTTCTGGTCATTAACTACTTTTCAGGCCTGGGAGTTAAGAGGTTAAGATATATTCTTTATCTGTTGTTCAATCTATTATCTTCACTCTCTTAGCAGAATGGGGAGCGGGGAGTAAAGGGTAAGGGTCAGGGTTGCAGTAACTGAAGATTCTTCTACTTTGCTCCAGCCTGTACGTGTATGTAACTAATAAACAGCACAGAAGTAAGTTTATTATTTCTCTATGTGAAAATGTTATTTATACATTATAATGCATCTACTAAGTGGATCACTAAAAGAAAGCTTTATGTAATTTGCAAATATTTGCAATCTATCTATCTATCTACCTATCTATCTATCTGTCAGTCTATCTATCTGTCGGTCTATCTATCTATCTATCTATCTATCTATCTATCTATCTATCTATCTATCTATCTATCTATCTATCTATCTGTCTGTCTGTCTGTCTACCTACCTATATATCTGCCTACCTGCTTATCTATCTATCTATCTATCTATCTATCTATCTATCTATCTATCTATCTATCTATCTATCTATCTATCTATCTATCAGTGTACCTCTTGGTGAGATATTGTTAACTGCTAGATATGCCCCTAATGTTCACCCATACACAGCAAGGCTTTCCAGACATGTCTCTGCCAGACTCCAACATATTTCCTTGGCCTGCCTGGTCACCAGATTTTTTACTACTGTATAATCAAGCATTTATGGGACTAGCTTCAGTAACATAGGGTGCTTTCACACAGTGCATTTTTGGTGCGTTTTAATTCCCCAGAAATGCACAGCATTATTTGCTGTGCGTTTTTGCAACAAAAAAACGCACCAAAAATGGACTGTGTGATAGCACCCTTATGAGTGTGCAAGAGCTATGGGCCCAGCTGCAACATTTGTGGGCAAATGGGCTACAGGATGTCATATGGAACCTGTATGCCTCTATGCCCAACCATATTGCATCATATCTCTGGGCTAGAAGCGGCACAGCAGTGCACTAGAGCTTCTTTCAAATGTACAGTTTTCCCTCTAATATTGTAATTACTATTATATTCATATACTTAACTTACATTTTATTCAATTCCAATAACTCCTTCTTGGTGCAGTTTTTTGTGTGTATATACAGTGGGGAAAAAGTATTTAGTCAGTCACCAATTGTGCAAGTTTTCCCACTTAAAAAGAGGAGAGAGGCCTGTAATTGACATCATAGGTAGACCTCAACTATGAGAGACAAAATGAGAAAATAAATCCCGAAAATCACATTGTCTGATTTGAAAAAAATTATTTGCAAATTATGGTGGAAAATAAGTATTTGGTCACCTACAAACAAGCAAGATTTCTGGCAGACCTGTAACTTCTTTATATTGAGGCTCCTCTGTCCTCTGCTCATTACCTGTAGTAAGGGCACCTGTTTGAACTTGTTATCAGTATGAAAGACACCTGTCCACAACCAAAGACACTCCAAACTCCACTATGGTGAAGACCAAAGAGCTCTCGAAGGACACCAGAAACAAAATTGTAGCCCTGCACCAGGCTGGGAAGACTGAATCTGCAACAGGCAAGCAGCTTGGTTTGAAGAAATCAACTGTAGGAGCAAAAATTAGAAAATGGAAGACATACAAGACCACTGATAATCTCCCTCGATCTGGGGCTCCACGCAAGGTCTCACCCCGTGGGATCAAAATGATCACAAGAACGGTGAGCAATAATCACAGAACCACACGGTGGGACCTAGTAAATGACCTGCAGAGAGTTGGGACCAATTGGATATATTTAACTGTATTCTTACCCATATGATGTTTTGTTAACATTTTATCAAGGTTTTTGTGAGGCGTTTTGAACAAAATACAGCAATCCTGGTAGTGTTTTTTTAATTTTTTACAGTGATCACCATACGGTATAAAAGACATGCTATCTTTAGTCAGCAGGCAATACATATAGTTACATAGTTAGTACGGTTGAAAAAAGACACGTGTCCATCAAGATCAACCAAGGGGGGGAAAATGTGGGTGAAGGGAGAGAGACAAGGACTTCATGCCCAGCCTACGATTACCCAATTAGTATATTTTTTATGTTTTACAAGTTTTACACAATAAAACACACTTTTATTCGAAAAGGAAAATTTTTTTTCGCATTGCCATAGTTCTGAGGGCCATACATTTTTATTTTTTTTTTGGGTATGGAGCTGTGTAGTGGCTTGTTTTTTGTGGGATGAGTTGACATTTTTATTGCCATCATGTTTGGGGGGCAATGCTTTTTGATTGCTTTTAAATCTGTTTTTTGTCTTTTTTTATGTTGAAGTGCTTTAAACAAAAAGTGTTTTTATTGTGTAAAACAATTGTTACAAGTGCCCCTGCGACCCACCCGTACCTCCGGCTCCCCTGTTTCTGTCCAAGCAAGGGAAGCAGCGCAGGGCTGTTCCTAAGCTAAATTGCACTCAGGGCGGAGTGAAGAAATTTCTACCACCCCCACATTAACATAATGCGCCACAATGCGATACAGAGCATCACCATCGACCAGAGCCAAAATATACAAAAAGATGTAACACAATGTGCTACATATAAAACTTCTAAATAATAGTCAAGTTACTAATTAACACTGCTACACAAAACCAGAACCCCCAAGACTAATGTAAAAATGTCCTATAAGACACATTCACCAGCACATAATAAAGAATAATTCCGTACCCATGGCCCATTACTACCAAACCCACATAGTGCCCAAAATTTCCCGTCACACCATGACCTCATTTCACCACCACATTTTGAGTAAATAATCCCCCCCACACCATGATATCATATCACCACCAATAGAAAAATGAAAATTAACACACCCATTACTGAATATAAGTATTAACTCAAACCAATTTTCGGAATACAGTGACCTACAAGATGGAAGCAATTGTATAAGGTCTGCAGACATAAAGTATAAGCGTTACAGTAAAGTTACATCCGGGGACTTACGGGATGTCTCTGAAGAGTTTTTCTCTTTTTTTTTTTCCTTTTCTGTCCATTGTCTCAGACCCCCCATGACATATTCCCCTAGCCATGATCTTCCGTAAATTTACAAAACAAACATCTTAGACTCCTCACTTTTCCGCATTTCCCTAAAAATCCTCCTCTTGAAAAAAACCCCCCATTTTAGCAACCCAAATGGTAATAATACCCCTTTTTCCCAAACGTAAAATCCCCCCTAAATAGTAGGGGGGCTTATTTTGCACCAAGTTTTTAGTTTTTA
Organism: Phyllomedusa bahiana; assembly: GCA_025379985.1. Taxonomy (NCBI): domain Eukaryota; kingdom Metazoa; phylum Chordata; class Amphibia; order Anura; family Hylidae; genus Phyllomedusa; species Phyllomedusa bahiana. The sequence goes on along the minus strand of JAODAL010004244.1, from coordinate 149,072 downwards.
AATATACCATTTTAAAGCGTTACATTCTTACAGTATGTAAAATCCACCCCAAACTGGTGGCAGTCCTCAATTAGGTAAGGTTTTATAACCCCCATTAGGTAGGTAAATTATAGGTCCCCCAATAGGTAGGTTTTAGTCCCCTACTAAGTAGATGGCCCCCCAATAAGTAAAATATAGATCCCTATTATTAGTTATTTGCCCCTGTCTATTATTTTGTTAGTTGCCCCCTGTAGCCGGGTATTTTGCCCGGGGCCGGGGCAGTTGCCCAGTGTATCCAGGTGGTTGCCACCTGTAATCAGGTACTTATTTGTGCCTTGTAGGCGTCCCTAGGTGTGAATAATACCTCTTTTCGTCTGACCATGCGGGTGCAAATTTCCACCAGTTCAGGAATCTTGTTTGAAGTTGCTGCTTTTCTGAACTCTGGATTAGTCGGGAACTTCATGGATGCTTCACTGGTGAATCAGTATTGCATTCTAGTTGTCCACCAAGATAAACCTCTGGTCATCTCCTCTGTTAAAGGGGTTGTCTCATGGATGCAAAAATTTGAAAAAAATTGGCTTTGCTCTGTCACTTTCCGAAAGTGTTGTAATTAGCTATGAGCTGAATGTATTCAGACTTAGCAATTAGATAAATAATTCATGCTGTCGGCCCGGGGAAAAGTTTCGAGTTAAAGTAAACAGTGTAATTGGGTTTTTCTTTTGTCTGAAAAGATAGAAAACACACAAGCTTCATGCTTGCAGTCGGCTGCATCCCTGTGTGAGGGCCCTCACTCTCTATTTAGATGAACAAAAGCAGGGGGGGTCCCTAGTTCAGTCACCGGGGAAAACCAGATAACCCCTTTGAGGGTGATAAAATAACTTTTTTTCCCTAACAAAAACAAAATGAACAAAGCGATATATTTGGAAAACGTCTTCATTTAGTGTTCCCTATATGTTGAAAGCTAATCTTTGTACCGAGATAACCCCTTTAATGGCAAACTCCTTATTTACTCCATTCAGTACCATACAGAACCAGTGTTTCTTCAGGTGGGGGCATCACACAAGGAGAAGATCATATTCTGTTTTTTCTCCTTCTTCCTCTGAAACCCCTGGGGCCCTCCCGCCCCTTTCCCTATGCTAAAACGAAGAATGGGCAAGTCAACTTGGGGGACAAGACCCCAAGTCTCGTCCCTTTTGTCACACCTTCCCCGGTCCCCCCATTCTAATGGCGTTTTCAAGCCTTTTTGGGGTTGTGTTCTGTTCAGGTTTCATGGAGTCTTTTTTTGGGAAAAAAGCGGTGACCCCCTCAACCTCATTGTCCTTATGATTGCCCTACAGACCTGAACAGGGTACAGTTGGGCATAGTGACATCACAGGCAGCCCGGAAGCATAGCGTGGACTCCGATGGACACAGGGGGAGCTCCCTCTTTCTTTCCCTTAGATGCTGCGATCGCTATTGGTCACCACACCTAAGGGGTTAATCACCCGCCCCGGAGTCACTTGGCCCGGGCACACAGCGGGCCCAATAAACTAACACTGGTTCTGTTGGATTAAAGCGGGGCCCGCACAATGTTGGGGTTCCTGCCCGCCATTTGCGGAAAAGTAATTTGCTAGGACAAACAGATACGTCCAATGTCAGGAAGGGGTTAAACCCTTCTATTACCATTGTCCCTATAACAGACTAAGTTAGGAAACGAGCTAATATGCCAACCTGCTGTAAAACCACCCCCCACCTGAACAGTAAGTGGGTGCCTGAAGCTGGTTGTGAAAGGTAGACTATGAAACAGCATTATGACATTGTGCCAAACATGCTAAAAATGAAGATGAATACAAATTAGCATTCCAAAATGAAGGAATTTATTAAAGAGGGTTTCCATTCCTAAGTATAAAATTGGCCATATAGTAGCCAAAGTTTAGTCATTATGTTTTCACTGCTTTTTCTTTCTGGAAATTATTTCCGAAATAAGAAAAAAAAAGTAGAGCCATATTGACTGCCACCCTTGAATAAACTTCTCACAAGCTGATGGTAAAACTGTCCTTTTATTGTTATTGATCATTCTCAAAAATCACTCAGCATGGGGCTCTGCAAAGCAGTCAACAAAATCTAACCTATGCATAGCAAGTTTTACTTGGTTGTCCCCACTTTTAAAAGTCTTCAAGGACGGGGTTACCGGTTGGGGAAAATAATGAAATAAATAAATTCCTCCTGGGAATATTATTGGGGAACCATTTCCTTATTACAGTATAATAAAACAACTGTACCAACTTGAAATAGAGCCAAACTAAAAATTGTTCCAAAATATTTGGCTAAAACATGTAAGTAACCAAGGGCCATTTGGGGGTGTTTTTTTATTTTTTATGATTTTTTTTCACATTGATTTCTAAATTCTTTGAACATTTATTTTGTTTTTGCATTTTCTTAGATAAGAAGCTATAAAAAAAACATAATTTAGGGTTTGTTCACATCTATGTTCATATTTCTGTTTTTCTGTTCCGTCAACTCCAACTCATGTCAGCAGAGCCCATAGGGAACAAAAGCAAATTGCAAAGGAGGCTAGTTAAAATAAAATTATTGGTGAGACTACTAATAAGATCGGCCTTTGTTGTGTTTTCAGTATGAATCAGAAGAATGTTTTTTTAGCTTTTTTATTTTCTCCGTGGAGAATTGTACAGATTTTGCAGTTAAAAATAATTGGCTACAGATAAAAGCAGCAAATGTTAACGGAGTTCAATTCATTTGCTGTTTGCTTGCTCCATCATTATGTACCACAGTGGATCATTGGGACAAAAAAGCACCAAAGTTGGCGAGTATTAAATTAAAGTTATGCCAGCATTTTAAAGATAAACTTTTCCAATACTTTGATAAACATGTTTGGGATTCCTTAATCCCAAGTTGCACTTCATTTGCAGTTGGGCTTTTAGTGCAAAAGGAAAAAAAACACATTTTTTCCCTTTTATCAGCGGGCCCAATTTTTCCGCTTTATGGGCGCCCGGGATCCCCACTGCATGGGCCTTGCCCATAAAAATTACATCACAAGGCCATCCCCTTAGTCACCCCAAGCACCCCAAACATCACCTTATGTCTGGCCGGCGGCTGCAGCCACAGACAAATTGGCAGGGAAAGGGAGCCCTTTGGCCCCTTTTCCCCAACCAAAGTTTTTAACGTTTTCAAAAATCCAAATTCACATAAACATTTAAAATAAGCATAGCCAACCGGGATCCGGGATGTTATTGTTTTCTTGGGGACTAATAGATCACTTGGGGCCCCTATACTTGTGGGGCCCCCGTGCATCTAGTGTGCATCTAGTGTGCCCAATGGAAAAGATGGCCCTGTTTATCAGATAAAAGAGACTTACATTGTCTCTGAAAGACATTGTCTTTATATTTTGTTGAGGCAAAAAATAAACTTACTGCTAAATTATATGGATTCTTTCTGGAGGAGAAATTAACTAAATATTTTCTGCCTCATTTGGCATGTGTAAGCATTTGATGATTTTTAAAGGGGTTGTTTCATGCTGTTCCATAGAGTCACATGCAGCTTTAGATTCATATGCCTCATCAGACTGTGGGTGATTCTATTACAGTGATTATCATATTTAACTCCTCTTTACCTAGCTGAGACATTGCAAAGTCATAAGTGACATTTCATCTGTGCAAACAAAGCTACAAGTGCTTCAATGATAAAAAAAAAATGCTTATCTGTAAACAAACTAATATTGTTAAAGATAAAGTCTCTGCTCCTTCAGACCATGGTGACCTTACTCGTTGTTCCTTTTAAATAGGAAGAATGAGGTTGGAACCAGAGAAACTTTTGAACTCGAGCCCGATAAAATCCTCTTTCTTTGACCCTAGCAATTTCAAAAAAAAAAGAACTGTATTAAAAAAAATTGCTTTTCTGTTCCCCCAAAAGATGAAATCGTCTCTGCGGGGAAAAAACCCCCTTTAAAAATGCATAATTAGTGGAATTGTGCTGGAATTCTGGTGCAGCAGATGCCAAAAAATTGATGAACATTACTTGTAACTGATTTATTATTTTTGAACACTTTTACATTATCTTCTTTGTCTGAAATGGGGTTTGGCCTATAAGTAAATAGATGTCATTTAGCAGGAAGGAGACATATACTGTAATGTGAAATTATGTACTAAAAATTGTGCCAAAATTGTGCCACAATTATTGGTAGAAACGAAGCCAACTAATAGGTGTTATAAAGTTTAACAAAAGTGCCTATATAGGCTCTAAATTTATCATACAGCATGAGGAAATGTAATTAATTTGGCACGTTTTAGACTGTTTAGTCTAAGTTTACACTGTTAAAGTATTAGTAAAACTTTAACATTTAAAGGGGTTTTTTGGCAGATCTATTTTGGTGTGGGATCCCCCAAAATGGGGATTTAATCACTTTTCTAAATTTATTTTATTAAAAAAAATGAAGCCCCTGGAGCTAAGCCTGACCTACTTTCCCTTAGTTTTCCCGAAGTTTACATTAACACAACCCGAAGCTGAGGGAGATGACTGGCCCGCTTGAATTGTTTGACTTTTATTGATGGCAAGGAACTGAACGAGCTTTGAAGGACTGGGGAGAAAAGATCCTTGTTTTTTATAGGAATCCACGGGTTTTAAAGGGGAATTTCTGGTAAAAATGCAACACTCCCCGTACCCTCCTCCCCCCCCCTGCAGCGTTTTGAACAAATAAAAGACATGCCTGCTCAGAGTTTTCCTCCCTCAGAAAATAAGAGGGAGAAATTGTGACAATAAGTTATCCCTTTTGGGTTAGCCAAATAACATGTTGTCAAGTAAGAGACTGAAATATCAGGAGGTGCATGGGGGTGGGGTGATGTTACGAGGAGAAATTGTTTTTTTTTAAAAAACAGAAACACAACAACCCCTTTTTCAAGCCTGAAGAGGGGAGTATCAGCCTGTTAGGTAAGGAACTCACCTCTTGGCAAAACCCCTTTAAGAGATAAGATGAGCAATGTTTTCTCTCCACATCTAAGGCTTGGTTCGCATTTGTTTTTTAAAAGGGGTTTCCCTTTGGGTTCCCTCGCAGGGTGAAAACAGTACTAAAGGGGGTCGTTTCACAACGACACCCAAAGTATTGATGAACTGTATTGTTAACAATGGGTTGTTGGGTTTTTTAAAATGTTTTGACGGTTTTTAAGGGGTAAATTTTTCCCCTGCTTAGCATGGCATTTAAGGTGTTTTTGGATTTGGTTTCTCGCGATTTACAAAAAGATATAGTTTCATCCGCTTCTGGTTTTGAGTTTTTTTCAGGTTTGATAAGTGTGATAAAATGGCAGACCTTTGGAGTGGAGGGAGGTTTCATCAGGCCCTCAGTAGCCATGACAACACAATTGCAATCTGTTTTTACGTTAAAGAAGATAATGGGCCGACATGAGAAATCCCTTTCATCTGTAAAACTGCTTAGATGCAGCAGTTTTGTTTGCCTGAGGCATCTAAGAAGTGAAACTGCTATGACTGGAGTCATCTCTAATTTTGACAGTAACGCTAGAAGTCCACCTATATGTATTAGCTGACTTCCTGTGCGGTCTGAATTAATGAGGGAGTGCCTGGGTTGTTATCTACTGGATTAATCCACCTGGGGCGGAAAAGTAAATTTCCCCTCATAACAATATAAAAATCAAGTAGGTTAAAGGGTTTTTAATGTGAACCCAAAAATATTTGCCCCCTGTTTTTCATAAGGGGGTTTTCTTTTGTTATTTCCTTTTTGGAAAAAATGAGAAACCGCTTTGCTTTTGTTTTAGAAAAAAGAAAAAATGTTAAAATTTTCCCAATTAAAAAAACCATAACCATATTTAAAAAAAAAGTTAAAGGGGTTTTGAAGAAGTAAAAATTTATGTGGAAAATTTGCAATTTAAATAATAAACATTTTCACCATTCATTATTATTAAAAAAATTTTGAATGTTTTTGTTTTAGCTGCTCCTTTAGTAATCCATTGTTTACAACTCGTCTCCAGGGGATACGACCAGGGCTGAGGGCTCCTCATTCCCCGGCCAGACATCTCAAATCACCCTCTTCTCAGGACTACTGGTGTTCAAAACCAGGTGTGCCCCTTTACCTGTCTCTGTACTCCTTAGTAAAATTTTCAAACAGTGCAAATAAATAAAAAAAAAAAAAAAAATCCATGAGGGTTTGCATTGATAAGAGAAAAAAATTCACAATTTTTTAAAACCCGGGACCCTTGTGCGTAAGGCCAAAATTTTACCTCTGAGCTAATTGTAGTACTAACAGCCCCTATACTAACAGCCTTTTTTTGACTAGGGAGGAAAAAGGTATGGTGATGTATTGCTGGGTCCTGATTCAATTCAAACAAATCACACACGCCCCCTTCTGAGTCCCTAGAGTGAAGAGCTGGTGAGGAGGTATGAAATGAGATCGTGGCAAAATCCCTTTAACATAAATACTTGACTTAAACAATAGGTAATTTTTCACGTACAGATTTTCTTTAAGCAAGTCTTGTTACATTATGTGGTAATTACAAAACATCAATATAACACATAAAAGACAACAAACATTTTAAACCGCAACTTGTCAAAATTTCCCCACAATTTTTTTAATTTGATGATTATTTTGCTGTTATTTTCCTAGTAACATTTGTTACAATTTTTTTTTTCCAAAAACAATGTTAAAAATTTTTAGCCCTTTGCTTTTTATTTTGAGAAGGCTATGGGTACAGCATTACAATGCATAATGTGTTCATAGTAAAAGCAATATTCAGTATACTTTATGCATTTTTACCGAAAAATGGTAACTGAGCTATTACAACACTGCAAATTGACTGGGAATGTTGTGTGGTTCAATATCTCCTTAGCTTTTATGATGATGTTTAGAAATAATGATACATTCATCTGAATATTTTATTTTTCAGTTGTCAAGATGTGCTGTGGAATGATGCTCATAGAAGCATACAAATCAAGAGAATATACTGCTAAAATCAAAATGTGGAACAAGTAGAAGTCAAGAAAGCTAAATGAAATTCCAAGGAAAAAATGTCAGTGAACGATTCTGTGAAATATAAATGAAATAGAAACATATGTGCAATTCTTATTATCAGTTATAGAAGCAGTACATACAGCAATTCGTATACATACACGTTACATTATTATGATTGCAATATTTTTAATAATAAAATTACAAAATAGTTTTAAATGCACTTATTAACCACCCTTTTCCATAACAGTGCAAACACTAAGCAAAAAGCGGATTTAAAGGGGTTTTGCCACAAAGTAAAATTGACGTGGGAAGCTTGCAAATGAAATAAACATTTTCACCATTCATTATTATTAAAAATTCTGCACCGTTTTTTGTTTTAGCTGCTCATTTATTGATCCATTGTTTTACGGGTGTCTCCAGGGGTTTACGACGAGGGTTGTGAGCTCCTCAGTCCTGGTCGCACATGCTCAGACATCACTTCTCCTCTCAGATAACAGACATGCGTCTGGTATGCAGGTAACCACAGAAACCTGTGTGCACTTCAGAGTCTCATGACTTAAGTAAAATTTATTGACCAATGTATTAGTCCTTTATTGAAAAGTCCCTTTATGTTGAACACTAATCTTTGTAGTGAGAAAACCCCTTTAAGCAAGAAAGCTGAGGTCAGTGCACGCAGGAGGATCCCCATTAACAGAATGAGATCTGCTGGCTCTGCCAACTAAGTCCTAACATTAAAGGGGTTGTCTCACTACAAAGATTGCTTTTTATGTTAAAGATCTTGCAAAAACAAGTCACTTTTTCAATATATGTCCATTAACAGTATCCTACCTATTCCTAGATATCCCCTCTTGTAAGGGCTACATCAGTTCCTCAGGTCGCTATATAGGCTGCCAGCACTGGTTGCTATAGCTACAGACCTGGCTTCTACTGTAGCCTAGAGGAAGCCAGTAAACCCGCCCTGAACTCAAAATGAAACCATAAAAACAGGACTGAGGTAAGATGAATCAATGTAGTGAGACAACCCCTTTAAGTATGCAGCAGCAGGATATTGTGTGCAGAGCCAGATGGTCAGGCCGCCTAAAGCTATAGGATCCATAGAAGCCGCTATGGCTACCATTGTGGCAGTTACACCACTGGTGGAGGTGTTTACTGCTAAGAGGAGATCTACTGGTTAATTCAGGGGCTCACTTACTTTTTCTCTCTGCATTGTGAATGCTTATTCATGGTACTCAATAAAAGATAGTAAAACTGCTTGTGTGTTATGAGTTAAAATACCTTCTGCTTGCCTATAATTTTGACTTAGATAATACTCTTTCCACATTTCATTAGTAAGCAATGCAGAATTCCAGGTAATTAGATGGGGTTCACTTAGTTTTTGTCTGTGAAAAGTCATACACATAGTATTAAACTTTCTAGATTGCTGGATGCTGGATTTATAGAAAGTTACTGTCGTTAAGTTTTGTAATAATAATTTTCAAAATAAAAGAGAATGCTATAATATATGTAAAAATTAAACAGTGGCTAAAAAAGCACAAGATAAGAAGGATAAACAGTTACAGTATTTACTCTCAATTTTGCTTGAAATATTATACAGAACATAATCACTGGTTCAATTCCCAGAGTAAAAAATGCCAGCATGATTTTGGAACGAGAGGTCATTAAACTGCCCGTGCAGGATCAGTCAAGAGGAAATGAATGCTGCCAAATAATTCAGATCAAACTGGCATGCAGACTGTGCACGACACCAGCATTCAGATCATTAAGGAAGCGTTAAATTAGTTTTATAAGTGAAACAATGTGCTGAAAAACAAAAGAGAGCACAAGTATAAATGGCCAACATATAACCCAAGGGTAATAAAAGCAACTTATCTATGGTCCAAGGTGAAACAATATGGGCGACATCTATGAATTTGTATGTGGTATTTTTTTGGTGTATATTGTGGCAAAAACTATAGAACACACTATTCTGTAGATGGCACGACACATTTTAATGTGCCTAGAATACACCAAAAGTTTAATATGAAACTGCCATATAAAGTTTGACATATTACACGCTATGTGTCAAAATGTTTGGCGCATAACCCTTTCATTCATACTGTCGTATTATATACTCCTCTATATTGAGAACTGGTATGTCGGTGCCAAGTTAAAAAAATGGTGCATGTGAATTCATAGATGTCGCCCTATATAAGATTATATATTCACTGCTCATTAGTGTATTGAAAAACAACAAAATGTAAAAGCACACAAAGGGCGACATGTATGTATGTTGCACCCAGGCGCCAATTTAATTTCATGCATTAGTAGTGTAGAATGTGCCTGAATCAATGAACCTGTTATGCTGCGGGTCATAGATTTAGCGCCTTCTAGCTACAAAGTGACCATTCAGGCTCAGGTAAACCACTTTAAAAGTGCTCTACCTGTTCCAGCAGTAATACGCATGGTTTTGCTGTACTAAAGTCATAAATATGTAGAATGCTACGTTTGTAGTGCGACACGCCTCCACAATGCCCACGCATCTTAGGCGCATTACAAAGTGTTGTGGGCGCTTTATAATGTGCCTAATTTTGGAGTGCGCCTGCTCATACATCGAATGCACAGGCGAGATTTTGGTCTGAAAGGACACCAGACTACTGGCGCAGCCCCGTACATACATGTCGCCCAAAATTTTATTTTTTAATATAAAAACATGAAAAAAGGGCAAGAATTATTAGGTGTATGGTACTTAAACTTTGGAGTTGGTGAAAATGGTACAAACTGTGTTGATATTCTTTAACCCCTTCACGACCTTGGCCGTATCCATACGTCCAGGTGGTTTGGGGGTTCACGCACCTGGACGTATGGATACGTCCTGAGGATCGCGCGAACTCTAAAGCAGGGGGTTCGCTGCGATCCGGCGGGGGTGTCAGTTGTATATTTCAGCTGACATCCCCCATGTCGGCCCCGACCCCGGATCGCTCCGTGGGGGCCGGTTAACCCCTTAATTATCGCGACGATCGGGTCGCAATAACTAAGGGAGACGCAGGAGGAGATCGCTCCTCCTGCGTCTCTGTCGGCGGCAGCAGCGCACGGATCGGGCGATCCGTGCAGCTCCTGCCTCCCTACAGACACCCGGAAGGCAGAGAATGCCTTTCGGGTTGTCTATGACGTCACGATGCCCGGCCGTGCCCTGTGGGCATGACCCGGCATCGTGACTGACAGTTACCATAGGAACCAGTCATAGCAACAAGCTATGCACTGATTCCTATTGAATGAGAGAGCTAAAGATCTCTCATTCAAATCCCCTATGGGGAAAAGTAAAAAAATAACGTGAAAAAGTGAAAAAAAAGTAAAAAAAAGTGAAAAACATGTAAAACATAAACACAAAAAATAAAGTAAAAACACGTACACCGCCCTTTTCCCCTTTACAAACGCCAATCGCCCCAAAAATGATCAAAAATAAAGTACCCATATTTGGTATCGCCGCGTGCGTAACGACCTGCCCTATAAATCTGTCATGTTAATTAACCCGTATGGTGAACGCCGTAAAAAAAACCCCAAAAAAACAATCACAGAATTAAGATTATTGTTCATCCCGCAGCACATAAAATGGAATAAAAAGCGATCAAAAACTCCTATAAACGCCAAAGTTGTACCAATTAAAACGTCAGTTCATCCCGCAAAAAAAAAGTCCTCATACAGCTCTGTATACGGAAAAATAGAAAATGTAGAGCTCTCAGAAGATAGCGATGCATAAATATTGTTTTACACACTTAAAAACACTTTTCTTTTTTTTAAAGTGCTTCAGCTTTACACACTAAAAACACTACTAGGATTGCAGTATTTTCTTCACCCTGGCCTCCAAAAAATGGATTTAAAAGCGATCAAAAAGCCTTGTCCCCCCAAAAATGATACTAATAAAAACGTTAACTCATCTTGCAAAAAACAAGTCCCTACACAGCTCCAAGCACAGAAAAATGTAAAAAGTTTATGGCTCTCGGACTATGGCGATGCAAAAACGTATTTTCCTGGTTAAATAAAAGTGTTTTTATTGTATAAAAGCAGTAAAACATAAAAAATATACAAATTGGGTATCGGTGTAATCGTATTGACCTGCTGAGTAAAGCTACCATGTCATATATACCGTACAGTGACCGCTATAAAAATAAAAATAAAAAACACTACCAAGATTGCTGTATTTTGTTCAAAACATCTCACAAAAACTCACCACTCTCACAGGCTGTCATAAGAGGGGAGCTTGCAGGTTGGGTGTTTTTTATTTTTTCTCTCTGAATAATGGAGGTCGGTTGACCCAGTGAGAGGCCTGATTGGCTCGATTGAGAGGTAAAGATAGCATAGGACTGCCCGATTTTGAGATCACGTTGAAAGTCGTGGGCAGCTTAAACATCTTTGATCAAAATATGTGAACCGAGAGTCTCAAAGTTTTTTCATGTATGATAGATAGCTTAAATGCTTTTTTAGGGATTTCCACGTAGTGTATTGCCCTTTTTGCAGTAGTGTGCCGCTAGCGGCGGTCTGTGTGTGCACATGTAGAATTACATGTGTGCCCCAGCTCTGCCCGTGGCACCCAGGGTTTTTCATACTTTTTTTTAGAAATGTTTTTGTGTGCAGAAACATACGGTATACTTGGTGTACATTGATTTTAACCTATATGGAAGGAAGGGGTGCTTCCATTTTGGGTTTCTGTCCCCGCCCACTCTCACAGGCTGTCATAAGAAGGGCAGCTTGCAGGTTTGGTGTTTTTTATTTTTTCTCTTTGAATAATGGAGGTTGGTTGACCCAGTGAGAGGCCTGATTGGCTCGATTGAGAGGTAAAGATAGCATAGGACTGCCCGTTTTTTGAGATCACGTTGAAAGTCGTGTGCAGCTTAAACATCTTTTGATCAAAATATGTGAACCGAGAGTCTCAGACTAATATATTTAACTCAGTTCTACCCAATACCTATATGCTATAGACCGCAGAGTCGATTGCTAAGCTCTTATTAATAGACTTGTGGCCTTAACAACTGGCTTAACGACTGTTAGTGACTTCATAATGCAGTATAAATAATAGGGTAACCCAGTAAGTTATATGTCCCCCAGTATAGGTAATAGGGTCCTCCAATAAGTTATATTTCCCCCAGTGGGTAGGTATATAGGCAGATTATAGATCCACCAGAGGGTATCTAGGCAGGTTACAGGTCCCACAGTAGGTATATAGGTAGGTTATAGGTCCCCAGTAGATATATAGGTAGGTTATAGGTCCCCCAGTTGCTATATAGGTAGGCTATAGGTCCCCCAGTCTGCATATAGGCAAGTTATATGGCCCCCATTTGGTAAATAGGTAGGTTATAGGTTCCCCAGCAAGGATATAGGCAGGTTATTGGTCATCCAGTAGGTATATAGGCAGTATTTGATATGGTCCCAGCAGGTAAAGGTCCCCGCAGTAGATATAGGCATGTTATATGGTCCCACGCAGGTTTAGAGGCTAATTAAAAATAAAAACTAACAGATACTCACCTTGCCCCGCCCCCAGAGCTCCCGTCGTTCACCGTCACTTTCTGGCAAAGAGGAATGATGTCACTCTCACACCGCCTCTGCTGTGTACTCCGATGAGCCACAAGCCTTCTTGCGGCTTATGGATACTCTGCGAGGAAACCTTGTGTTCCCCCCTCTGACGCCATAGGACCACTTCAGTTTAACCTTCGGCCATCGCCGATCGCCAAGGTCCCAAGCTGACAGCTTAGCGATCGGTATCGACTTGGGGCCTTACTGGTCGGTGAATGGCAGCGGCACGAGGGACTACTGAGTTTTGTGTAATGTTGAACAATCTCACGCAGTCCGGTCAGAGCTAGTTAGAGGGCCAGATGTGGCCTGCAGGCCGTACAATGCCCAAGTCTGTTCCTACTGGTATAGATTTACAGCAAATATGTGGCAAATATGACAAATATTTTTAAAAAGTTGGAAAAGTATACTTCTTTTAGACAGTTGTGGTCCTCAGCCCTTTTGTATTTTGTATTGTAACATATATACTGTACTTCATTTCTTTGTGGAAGAGTTTTGGCACATTTTGTTTTTTACAGTCAAATACTATGTACTGAACTCTCCTTCAAAACGGGGGGTTTTGGAGGCTCGTTCTGGAAATAGGTGCAGGCCCTAGAGGTTGGACCCACATCTGATATGGATGACTGTAACGGTCAGCAGTAGTGTATCCGCTGGACCACCGCAAGCGATGGTAAAACCACCCAGGGAGGAGTCTAAGTAGGGTCCCGGCACCCCCTGCTCCTCGGCCCGCGGGGGCCCCGGGCGCACCCCTGACCCCCTCCCCCCGGCCCACCCCGGGTCGGGTGCCGCGCTGGCCGCGGACGAGCCGGGGGCCCCGCAACGCCAGGGACTCACCTAACCTCGCCCTGTGCCGTCCGCGTCCTCCCGCCGCCCAGGCGCGCGTGCCTTTGTCCTAAGGCCGCCGCGCTCGTTTCCCGAGGATTTAAAGGGCCAGCGCCCCTTTATTGGGGTAAATGCCAGGCGCTTCCCCTACTTAAGGTACGTCCCACAAACACTCCTTGCTGGATCTATGTTGCCTCGTGCCTTAGCTAAAGCGTTCCCAAAGTGTATTCTCGCCTTTCCGTGTACCAGACCTCTTGCACCGTTTCTCGACCTCCGAACCTCTGCCGCCTGCCCCGCCCTTTCGCCCTTGCCCCACGCCCAAACCTTCCGCCTGTCCTACTCGCTACACTACATTCTCGGACTAACGATTCGGTACCAACGCTTGCACCTCGGTTTGCCACCGCAAGCAAGCCCACATCAGGGGGACACCCGGTAGCCTCACGCCGCAGCAAGTCCATCCCGCTTTGCGGGGGGCTCTGGTGAAAACCGGGGGCTACTAAATCCGTTCCCTGGCGTGGCTTAACTACCATCGCTTGGGGTGGTCCGGCGGACCCACTACCAGCCCTTACAGTTTAGATCCAGCCATGGATCCCGCCAAGGTGCCCCTGCCAAGCATCACGGATCTCACAACGATTTTTTGCCCAGCAATCGCAACAAATCGCACAAAAAGGGTCAGCATTTTGAGCCAGCTCACCTCCATGATGCGTCAGCTTCTTGCATCCCAGCAGCAGTCTCCGCCCCCATCCCGTGGTTTCCGTCTACATCTGCAGTTCCTTTGGCCACCTGGGACCAAACTTCGGCTCCCTCTACCCTCCAGCTTTTGCCGGTGATCCCAAGCTCTGCCGGGGTTTCGTTACTCAGTGCTCAATGCACATGGAGCTGATGGTGGATCAGTTTCCCTCGGAGAGGTCTAAGGTGGCCTTTGTTGTGAGTCTACTTTCCGGGAAGGCCCTGGCTTGGGCAACCCCCCTCTGGGACAGAGGCGACCCTGTGACCGCGGACCTACAGACCTTCCTCCAGGAATTCGCACCGTCTTCGAGGAGCCGGCACGCGCCTCCCCCCGCCGAAAAACCGCCCTCTTGAGCCTCCTCAGGGCGAGTCTTCTGTGGGTGACTATGCGGTTCAATTCCGTACCCTGGCTTCGGAGCTCCATGGAACCAATGCCGCCCTCTGCGCTACATTCAAGAAGGGTCTGTCCGCGGGGTAAAAGACGTTTTGGGCAGCAAGAGACCCTCCCGTCCTCCCTAAACAGTTAATAAAATCAGCTACTCGTATTGATGTAAGGTTCGCGGAGAGGCAGGAGAGCTTCGCCAAGAAAGAGACTCTGCTCGTCCTCGTGGGCCGATTCCACCTGGCTCCTGTGTTTCCAATTCTCCTATTCCCCCTCCTCAAACCTCAGAGGGGGAACCGATGCAAGTGGACCGGGCTCACTTAACGGAGCAAGAACTGAACCGCCGTCGGGCAGAGAAGCTATGCCTCTACTGCACCAGCCCGGACCACTTCCGCAGAAACTGTCCCCTTTGGGTCCTCAGCGTCCGGGAAACGCCCCTCACCTAGGTGCCAAGGAGAGGGGGCCCTAGGTGATTTTTCCTCCTCTCCACTTTGATGATGCCAGTAGAGGTGACTTCTGATGCTGGTCCTTCGTTCCGGAGTTCTGCCTTCCTGGACTCGGGATCTGCCGGGAACTTCATCTTAGCCTCGTTGGTAACCCGGTACCGCATACCTGTAGTCCGGCTGGAGAAACCGCTGCTTATCTCTTCGGTCAGTGGGGAGCTCCTCACTGATCCCATCCGGTACATAACCCGGCCGGTGACTCTCCGTGTGGGGGCCCTACATAAAGAGAAGATTAGGTTCCACGTTCTGTCCCGTGCTTCCTCGGCTATCCTCTTGGGGCTTACTTGGCTGCAAGGCCACGCCCCTACGCTCAATTGGAAGACCGGCAAAAGTCCTCGTTGGGGACCGGAATGCCAGAACCGCTGCTTGGAGGTACCACGCCCGGTGCCTACCACTTCTCCGCTCCCGCTTGTCAAACCGTTGCCTGGCCTGCCGGCCGAGTACCAGGACTTTGGGGATGTATTCTCCGAGAAGGAGGCCGATTCGCTGCCACCCACATCGGCCTTACGACTGCCCTATTGACCTCCCCCAAAACCAGTCCTCCCGCGGGGGAAGGGTCTACCCACTGTCCGTGCCGGAGACTCAGGCCATGTCGGCCTACATTCTGGAGAATCTGCAGAAAGGATTCATCCGTAAGTCCTCCTCCCCACCGGAGCCGGGTTTTTCTTCGTGCAGAAGAAGGAGGGTTCTCTCCTTCCGTGCATAGACTATGGGGGTCTAAACAAGATCACCGTAAAAAAACCGCTCCCCCTCTCCACTGATCTGGGAGCTGTTTGACCGTCTAAAGGGGGGCTAGAGTGTTTTCCAAGTTGGATCAAACGTGGAAAGCCTACAACCTCATCAGAATTCGAGAAGGGGAGGAATGGAAAACGGCATTCAACACACGAGAGGGGCATTTCGAATATCTGTGATGCCTTTTGGGCTTGCAACGCCCCGGCCGTTTTCCAGGATTTTTGTCAATAACGTGTTCCGGGACCTGCTGTACACCTGCGTCATTGTATACCTGGACGAAAATTTGATTTTTTCCCCTGACATACAGGCCCACCGAGACAAGTACGCCAAGTCCAGCGACGCCTGCGGGACAACCGACTGTATGCCAAACTGGAGAAGTGTCCGTTCCACCAGGCCAGCCCTTCCTTTCCGGGGGGTACATAGTCTCTGATCGAGGCCTTCAGATGGACCTGCGAAACTCTCAGCAATCCAACAGTGGCCGGCCCTGTCGGTCTCCGGGCGATTCAAACGTTTTCTAGGATTCGCCAACTACACCGGGCAGTTTATTCCCCACTTTTCAAAGGGTAGTGGCTCCCATTGTGGCTCTCACCCGAAGAACGCTAATCCTAGATGCTGGTCCCCATCTCCGAGGAAGCTTCTCCCAATTAAAAGTCTGCCTTCTCCTCCGCACCCATTTTGGTCCGTCCGGAATCCTGAGAGACCCTTCAGCCTGAGGTAGATGCCTCTTCCGTGGGAGCAGGGCGGTCTGACCCAGAAGGGCCCTAAAGGCAAAACCGTCACATCGGTTTCTTTTCTAAAACTTTCTCTTCGGCAGAACGTAATTACGCCATTGGGGATCGGAGTTTGGCCATAAAATTGGCCCTGGAGGAGTGGCGACATCTCTCGGAGGGAGCTCGACATCCTATTGACGTCTTTACAGACCATAAAAATCTGCAATACCTCCAGACGGCTCAGGCCCAAATCCTCGCCAGCCCGGTGGTCCTCTTTTTTTCCTCGTTTTGAATTTTAAGATCCACTTTCCCACCGGCCGAGAAAATATCAAGGCGATCCCTCTCCCGTTCTTCTGAGTTACCGGAGAGGAACCTGTGCCTCAGCATATCATCGCTCCTGACGACTGGTCCACGTGGCTCCGGTGGATCTCCGCAGCGTTCCTCCAGGCAGAACCTATGTGCGCCCCGCACTCAGGAAGAGAATTCTGGGTTGGGGGCATAGCTCTCTTCTGGCCGGCCATCCCGGGATACGAAAATCCTATGCCCTCATCTCACGTCACTACTGGTGGCCAACCCTGCTCCAAGACGTCAAGGACTTTGTTCTTTCCTGCACCACATGTGCCCAAAACAAGGTTCCTCACCATAGGCCCGCTGGTCTCTTAGTCCCCCCTGCCAGTTCCAGAATCTCCATGGACACACATAGGCATGGACTTTATCCCCGACCTTCCCCCCTTCGTCGGAAACTCGGTCATCTGGGTTGTCACTAAACCCATTTTCTAAAAGGTCCCACTTTGTGCCGCTTCCTGGTCTCCCTTCTGCTCCCCAATTGGCAGGATACTTCTACCATCACACTTTCGTCTACATGGCTTACCTTCCCACATCGTCTCCGACCGAGGCGTCCAGTTTTGTCTCCAAATTCTGGCGTGCTCTGTGTTCCTGGTTGCAAATCAACTGATTTTTCTTCCGCATATCATCCCCAACGAATGGACAGGTTGGAGAGGTAAACCAAATCTTGGGAGAGTAACTACGGGACTTCGTGTCCGGACGACAGGACAACTGGTCCGAGTTGCTACCCCTTGGGCAGAGTTCTCTTATAATCATCGGAAGTCCGACTCTACTGGGCCCTTCTCCTTTCCTGGTGTCTATGGCCGTCACCCACGCCCCCCCCCCCCTGGCTTCCTCCTCCGAGGTCCCCACCGTGGGCAATCAGGTTCAGGATAATCAAGACCATTGGCGGGGGACCCCACAAGCCCTACTCCAGGCTTCTGCCCGTATGAAGATCCAGGCTGACAAGAAGAGAGGACCCCTTTCCCCACGTTCCTCCCAGGGATAGGGTGTGGCTCTCGTCTAGGTAAATACGCCTCAAAATCCCCCGTTATAAATTGGTCCGCGGTTTTCTGGGACCCTTCAGAATTCTGCGACAACTGAACCCGTGTCCTATAAACTCTGTCTGCCTCCATCTCTCCGGTTCCCTAACCCTTTCATGTTTTCCCTCCTGAAGCCCTGTTTCCTGAACCGGTTCTCCCAGAGGGGCGCTGCTCAATCTCCGATGCTAGAATCCCCGGATGTCTTTGAAGTGAAGGACATCCTGGACATGAAGATCGTCAGGGGTAAGCGATATTTTTGTTGATTGGAGGGGCTTCGGCCCCGAAGAGAGGTCCTGGGAACCAGAGTCCAATATCCTGAATCCAGACCTTATCCGTAAGTTCCTTCAGCCTAAAAAGAGGGGGAGACCTAAGGGGGGGTACTGTCACGGCACCCCCTGCTCCTCGGCCCGCGGGCCGCGGGCGCACCCGTGACCCCCTCCCCGGGTGCCCACCAGGGTCGGGTGCCGCCGCTGGCCCCGGACAAACCGGGGGTCGGCAACTGCCAGGGACTCACCTCACCTCGCTCCTGTGCCGTCCCCCGTCCTCTGCCGGCCGAGGGCCTGCCTGTGTCCTAAGGCGCGCGCTCGTTCTCGAGGATTTTAAAAGGGGCCAGCGCTTTTTCCCCTACTTAAGGTACGTTTCCCCCAAACACTCCTTGCTGGATCTACGTTGCCACGCGCCTTAGCTAAAGCGTTCCCAAAGTGTATTCTCGCCTTTCCGTGTACCAGACCTCTTGCTACGTTTCTAGACCCGAACCTCTGCCGCCTGCCCCACCTTCCTTGCCTGTCCACACCTCGAACCATTGCCGCCTGTCCTGACCTTCTGCCTGCCCACGATACGATTCTCGACTAACGATTCGGTACCCAACGCTGCACCTCGGCTGCCACCGCAAGCAAGTCACGTCAGGGGGACGACTTGGGAGCCTCACCCTCAGCAAGTCCATCCCGCTTTGCGGCGGGCTCTGGGAAAACGGGGGCTACTTAGATTCCGTTCCCTGGCGTGGCTTAACTACCATCGCTTGCGGTGGTCCGGCGGATCCACTACCCAGCCCTTACAGTAGGTCCTGGTTTTCACCAGAGCCCGCCGCAAAGCGGGATGGACTTGCTGCCGCGAGAGTCTACCAGGTCGCTTCCACTGACGTGACTTGTCTTCGGTGGCAGCCAAGGGTGAGCGTGGTACGAATCTCAGCGTAGGCGAAGACGTGAACAGGCGGTAAGTTCAGGGCAGGCGGCAGAGGTTCGTGGTCAATAGACATAGCAAGAGGGTCAGGGCAGTCGGCAAAGTTTCGTGGTCAATAGACGTAGCAAGAGGGTCAGGGCAGGCGGCAAAGGTTCGTGGTCAATAAACGTAGCAAGAGGGTCGGAACACCGAAGACAGTAGAGCACACTACCAACGCTTTCTCTATAGGCTATGGGCACAATAGATCCGGCGCGGAAGTGCGGGGGCGGTAACCTTATATAGGATCAGCGGCCAGCAATTAACCAATTACTGGCGCGCTGGCCCTTTAAATTTCAAAGAGCTGCCGCGCACGTGCGCTAGGGGGCACTCGCTTGCACGGCAGCCGACAGAGAGCCACACGGAGACAGGAGCGTGGTCAGATAAGTCCTGACCCTCGGGGAAGCGAGTGCGCCCGCGGCCTGACATGCGGACCGTGGCGCCACTCGCTCCCGGAGCGGGGGGACGGATGGGACACGGGTGTGCCCGCAGCCCGACCCACGGCTGCAGGACCATCTTAGGCCTCCCGTTCTTTTTTGAAAAAATAAATTTCTTCAGTAGGTCACGATCCAAGATGTTATCCTCCGGCTCCCAAGATCTCTCCTCCAGCCCGAATCCTTCCCAATCAATGAGGAAATATCGCCTCCCTCTGATAGACTTCATAGCCAGAATCTCTTTCACCGAGAAACACTTTGGAGGCCCTCAGCTTCAGGGGGAGGAGGGGACTTTCCGAGAGAAAACGATTAAGCACCACAGGCTTTAGCAGAGAGACATGAACGAATTCGGGATACGCATGGTATAGGAAGCCGGAGATTATAGGCCAGGGTTTGATCCTCGTAACACCTCAAAGGGCCCAAAGGAACCGGGGGACCAGTTTTGCTTTTCTTGAGCCCGTACTTAGCCACCCACCCCTTATCCCGGGAGCAAAAGTTGGGGCCGGTCCCCCTTTTCTGTCCGCCTGGGACTCATGGGACATACTTGCTGAAAGACAACAAGTCTCCCCAAAGGGCAGTCAATTCCCTGCAAAACCCGAGCAAACAGGGATGGGGGGGCGGGAGCAGTCCCAAACAATGTAAAGGTAAGAGCCCTAGATTTCAATCCGGGGATTTATATGAAAACTCACCCAGGGCAACAGACGGGACCTTTTGTCTTAACGGCCGAGAGAAGTGGGAAGATATGTGCCAAGGATTTAATGATCCCTCCCCCCCGCCCGTTGGATTGCGGGGTTTTAAACCGAGGAAAAGTCCATTTTTAATTTGTAACCCGGGGACAGGGGGCGCCCAGAATTTGGAAAAAAACTGACCCCACACCCCAGACGATGTACGAAGACCCCCGGACCTAAAGATTCCGAAGAAGAGAGTGGCGAGCTAGGAAGAAGAAGGCCTGGCAACAGGACAAAGTGTCCATCTTGGAAAAACGTCTCGACCACCCAAATTGCATTTTTGCAGGAGGAGGGAGGAAATCGGTGATGAAATCCACAACACCGGGGACCAGGAACCGGCATGGTTAAAAGGGGTCAAAGGCCGACGGGCTGCAACGGGGCGTTTTATCCGGGCCAGGTGGTACAGGTTTCCCAAAAATTTCTTTTGATCCCTAAAAAAGGTCGCCACCAATAGAAGCGGGAGATCAGCTGATCTTTTTTTCCCGCCCGGGGCCCGCCCCCAGGGCAATGTCCCCATTTTAAAACCTCCTCCGGAAGCGACGCACATAAGTCCCCCCCGGGGGATCTGTTGGAGGTCCCCCGAAGCAACGGGAACCAAAGTTCTGGGGGTAAAAATCGAGGCCCGGGAAACTTTCCCATGGGTCGGAGGCACGGGAGGGTTTTGGCCAATTTTTTTTTTCTCTGGGCGGAAGGAATCCAGAAAACAAACGCAAGAAAAATAGCCCCACCTGGCCTGCGAATTAAGGCGTTGAGCAACGGAGACAGGGGGTTTCTTGTGATCTTGAAACATCAATTGGTTTGGAGAGTCCTTCCGGGAGGGGCCATTTCCTCCAGACCATTTTGAGGGCTAACAATTTCCCCCCCCGATGGCAAATCTTCTCCGCCGAAGAAGGTTTTGGGAGAAAATCCGCAGTGAGATTCTCTTTGGCCCCTTTTTTCCGTGAAAAACCGCCCCTGCCCCAGGGAAGAAGCATCCACCCCAAGTGAAAGGTTTGTCGGGATCCGGGGAAAAGATAGGAGGGTGCAGGGGGCAAAAACGATTTGAGCTCTAAAATGCCTTTTTCGGTCGTTGGACCAATTTCGGGTTGGCGTTCTTCTTCGGAGGGCTACATGGGGTGCCACCAATATAAGAAATGGGAACAAATTGGTAAGTAAATTTGGCGAACCCCAAGAAGCGCTGAAAGGGCCCCGAAGCCCACGGGGTCGGGGCCATTTTAAAACGGCCGATAACTTTGCTGGATTCATCTGAAGCCCCTTACCGAAAGAATAACCCGGAATGGAAAGGGTCGTCCGATGGAAAAGACATTTTTCCAACTTGGCTATGCCGATTTCTGCGGGCACTCAGACCGGCGTACCTGCAACCGAGGTCAGAAAAACAGAGTCCTCCTTTTAAAGATGACACACGATAAAGGAGGGCCTAAAGATGTCATTAACGATTTTTCCCGAAAACGGCTGGGGCGTTCATAGTCCAAAAGGGATAACCAAGTTTCAAAGGGCCCGCACTGGTTAAAGGCCGCCTTCCACTCATCGCCCTTTTTTGATTCCCCCCGACCGTATAGGCTCCTTTCAGGTCCGTTTCAAAAGAAACCTGGCCCCCCCGAGCCGGGCGTTAGGTTTTCCCAAATTAGAGGTAACGGATAGCGATTCTTCACGGTGATTTTTTAAGGCCTTGGAAACGATGCAGGGGCGTAGAGAAACCCCTCCATTTTCTCTACAAAAAAAACCGCTCCACTGGGGAGGAGGACTTGCGAAATTAAGCCCCTTTTCAAATTTTTTTTTTTAGAGGGGCCCACGGCCCGAGTCTCAGGTATGGACAAACGGATAGACCCTCCCAGGGGGACTGGTCCCGGGGAGAAGGGCAACAAAATCATATGGCCCATGGGGCTTTGCGTCTCCCCGCCCCCTTTTCTGAAAAAACATCGCAAAGTCCTGGGATTTCCGCTGGCAGGCCCGGCAAGGGTTTGGGAAGACGGCGGGGGGATGGGGACGCACCCGGGTGGGGCGACCAGACTGTGAATTTTGGCAAACCTCCCAAAAGCAAGACCTCGCCGGGCTTCCATCGAGCGTAGGGGCATGAGTTGCAGCCAGGGGGCCCCAAGAGGTCGCCGGGAAGACCCAGTACACGGGGAAGGGAATATTCTCCTTTTGCAGGGCCCCCACCGGAGGACACCGGGCCTGGTGATATACAAAAGGGAGTCGCCGAAGCTCAGAAGTCGCTGACTGAGGAAATCACCAGGGGTTTTTCCAGCTGGACCAGCGGCAAAGGATATCGAGATACCAGGGAGGCATGGATAAAGTTCCCGGCAGACCCAGAATCCGGGAAGGCAGGGGTCTGAAAAGAGAGGCCAGCGTCCGTCGTGACTCGTACCGGCATAGTCAAACGTGGAGCGGGAGAATTAGCACCTAGGGACGCCTCTCCTACGGGACCTAGGTGCAAGAGTTTCCCGGCCGCAGGGGCCAGTCAGGCAGTCGGCGGGAGTTATTACGTCTCTTTCCTGGGAGCTCCTTTTGTCCCCTCGGCAAAAACGAACATCTATGTGAGTGGCCAGGTGGATGAGTTCGCTCAGAGAGGACGGAAGGTCTCGAGCGGCCAGTGCATCCTTCACCCTGCTGGATAACCTGTTCTTAAAGGTGACGCAAAGGACTGTGTCATTCAGGATAACTCCAAGGCCAGAGTATGGAATTATACGGCATAGTTTCCCCCGGAAGAGTCACCCTGGCGAAGATTCAGGAGCGCCATCTCGGCAGAAGACGCACGCGCTGGTTCCTCGAACATACTACGAAATTCCTGGAAGATCTGTAGGTCTGCAGTCAATGGGTCGCTTCTATCCCAGAGGGGTGTTGCCCAAGCCAGGGCCTTCCCGGAAAGTAGGCTAACCACGAATGCCACTTCTGCCCTTTCTGTGGGAAAGTGATCAGCCACAAGCTCGACGTGCGTGGAGCACTGGGTGATGAAACCCCTGCAAAGCTTCAGGTCCCCGTCAAACTTAGATGGAAGAGGAATTTCGAAAGTTTGGGGGCCCAAACCGTAGCCAACGGAAAACGGGGAACGTAGAAGGAACCACAGGTGGATGGTGGCGGTAGCTGCTGAGAACGTGAGGAGCTGCCCGTGCCATGTGGGAACAGCTGATCCAACTGCGTGCCTATTGTGAAATCTGCTGCCCTTGTTGGGCAATGACGGACGTGAGGTCTGCAATGCTGGGCAGAGGCACCTTGGTGGGATCCATGGCCGGATCTAACTGTAACAGTCAGCGGCTGTGAATCTGCTGGACCACCGCAAGCGATGGTATAAGCCACCCAGGGGGCGGGGTCTAAGTAGGTCCCCGGTTTTCCCCCCAAAGCCCGCCGCAAAGCGGATGGACTTGCTGCCACGGGAGTCTACCAGGTCGCTTCCACTGACGTGACTTGCCTGCAGTGGCAGCCAAGGGTGAGTGTGGTACAGACTCGTCAGGCGTAGGTGAAGTCGTGAACAGGCGGTAAGGTCAGGGCAGGCGGCAGAGGTTCGTGGTCAATAGAAGTAGCAAGAGGGTCAGGGCAGACGGCAAAGGTTCGTGGTCAATAGACATAGAAAGAGGGTCAGGGCAGGTGGCAAAGGTTCGTGGTCAATAAACGCAGCAAGAGGGTCGGAACACCGAAGACAGTAGAGCACACTTCCAACTCTTTCTCTATAGGACCAGCGTCCAGCAATTAACCAATTACTGGCGCGCTGGCCCTTTAAATTTCAAAGAGCTGCCGCGCACGCACGCACGGAGACAGGAGCGGCCTGACATGCGGACCGCGGCGGCACTCGCTCCCGAACGCGGGGGGGGGTGATGGGACCCACGGCTGCGGGACCACCCGTGACAATGACAAATGTAATTAAAAGCAATCAGTGTCTGTTATGGCAAAATCCCTTTAAGAAAACTTAAAGGGGTTTTCTTGCTACAAAGATCATATTTGTAATGATGGGGACAGTAAAAATAAGCACTTTTGCAATTGGTTTTATCACCTAAATCATGTAGTATAACAGATATTAGCTAATCTGTAAGTGTCTAGAGCTAAATCTGAAGCCTGGTGGTCAAGCCACGCCCTTTTGTTGTGATTTTCTGCCTATTTATTTCAGCTCTGTTAGGGACACGCCACCTGTGCGGACACACCTTCTGTGTTGTGATTGGCTGCCTATACTCCTCTGAGCTGTGTAAAAATGAAACGGAAACTAGGTGTTGGCTGTGTCTGTGTAATAAAGGCTGATGGAGCTCTCTATGCTCCTCTCCCAGTGACAGTTCTATGTGAAGGATCTGGGCAATAACTGAGTTTCTGTTAGATTATCTCTCCCCACCCCCCATAAAACACAGCCTAAACACAGTGCATTTCTCACATTTGTTTCATTATTCAGACACTAAGTATTACTGATTACACCAGAACAGGAGTTCAGGATACAAGGAACTTGTGGAGGAAGGTGACAGCTCTGCATTCATGAAAACTGACCATTGCAGGAGGTCTGCAGAGCTGTGACATCCTCTACCTTCCACTGCTCACACAGAATGTTGATGATGATGACTCATAAGGAAGCAGGGAGGGGGTGGGATGATGTCACCAGTCTTCAGTGATGGAATACACACCTACTGGGAGGAGAGACCCACCCTTGGATTTAAAGTTGTAAGATAGAGATAAACAGATCAAGTCTGCGAAAGCCTGTGGTAAGAAAACCCTTTTAAATGGCAAGCAGAACATTATCATTAGCAGAACAGAATTCTGAGTACTGTATATTATTATTGTTATTATAATTATTAATAATAAAAAATGTTAAAGTGCACCTATTGTTAAAATTTTTCTTCAGAAAGCACTAAATCATATGAATACACGAAACTTTGTAATAGATCTTTTTAAGGTAAAGTGACACTTTTCAAGTAGCCTGTGTTTCTCCTGCAGGACCTCTGGGAATGTTCAAGAACCATCTCAGTAAGTAAAACTTTTACCTAGTAAAAAGCAATAAATACTGTAGAAGGCAAGGAACATGCAGCTGCAAGTCTCACTTAATTTTGGAAAAAGGCCTGAAATATGTTAGTTAGACCCAGGGAAAAGGAAAGTAAAGGAGAAAGAATGTAATCATGTTACAGTATCCCCGCCCCAGCCTCCATGTTTCATGTCTAATAAAATAAAAGAAATCATGTTAAAAAGATCTCCTTTATTCTTTTCTCTGACTATTACAAGGCCTACGCGCAGGTGGTCAAATATGGGATTAGTATATGTCTGCACTGAGAAGCAGAATCTAAAGAGAACCTTAATATCCTTAATAACCACAAGGGTGTGTAGACTTTGCTCTCAGGTCGTTACTCCCAGAACCTATCCTGGGTATGCGGCACAGAAGACACATGCATTAAGCATAGTTGAACAAGCAAAAGATCAGGGCAGCTAGAGTTCACTCATATTGTGGTCAGGGCAGGTACTGTAGAACACACTGTACATCCAAACATCAAAGTACATAAGACAATACAAATTTGAATAATATCTATTCCTGATTTGAAACGCATAAGCGTGACAGTGTTGTTTAATCACCTGGATGAATAAAGCTTTCTATTTAACTATACAAGCTGGATTTTGTTGGATTTACATTCAAGTTTTGATGTGACTGTATGCTGGCGGCTTTTCCATGTGTGAAAGGAAGTCAGCCTTGGAACAGCTTAAACTGCGTTGCGCATAGGAGAGCCAAACCATTTTGATTTTTTCATAATGTGTTGGGATAGTTTTTTCCATGATATGTAGGATGAACAGGAGAAACCCTGGAAGCAGTTGTGTGAGAAGCAAACAAGTAGACAGCAGAGATGGAGGTTCTGTAAGGACCCAAGATTATGAGGAGGTAGATATCAAGAGATTAAGGTAGAGATCTATGGAGGGGACAGGTTGTGGAAAGCCTTGTAAATTACAGTTAAAGGGGTTTTCTCGCTACAAAGAGCATATCTCTAATGATGGCTACAGTAAAAATAAGCACTTTTGCAATAGGTTTGCATTACCTAAATCCTTTAATATAGCAGTGTTCTACACCTAAAACACCTACAACTGCAGTCGGAGGTTGGCCACGCCCTCTTTTCTGTGATTGGATGACTGATATTTCATTCAGCCTTTTGGGAAATGCCCCCTGGGTAGGACACACTCCCTGTGCTGTGATTGGCTAGCATAACTGATTATACCAATGCAGGTGTTCTGGATACAAGGAGCTTGTGTAGCCTGGTAGGGAGCTGACAGCTCTGCAGACATGAGAACCATCACAGGAGGTTTGCAGAGCTGTGACATACTCCCCCTTCCACTACTCACACAGAATGATGTCACCAAAAGACAGTTTGTCCACCGCACACCAAAATAGTATATTGCAAAAATTATTTATTCATATAAATCTGAGGCATGAATAAAGGTTAATGTACCAAATTCAACCGTATCACCAAACAAATGCTTTACAGAAAAAAGATATATGATTTATAGGGGATTTTTTTCATAACGAGAAAAGATGTCCTCATAAACGGCATTTCGGCAAGTAGCCTTTCTCAAAAGACATCACATGTGTAGGAATAAGGAGATAAATGGTAGAGATGTGGTACATCTATCTTAATGTAGGCAGGTAGGCAGCTAGTCAAGCTCCAGACGTCCCGCCGCTTTTTTTCCTGCTATCACCCCCATTGTTGGCTTTCTGCTCTCAGCCCTTTGCGGCTTATTCTCCTGGGGACGCTTCCTATTACTACCTGCCTAATCTTTGTAGTGAGACAACCTCTTTAAGATACTTTTTAACATGAACGAGTGGGTGACTATGTCAAATGCAAAAGAAAGATCTAGCAGGAGGAGCTCAACGTAGTGACATGAGGGTTTGACAGTTAGTAGTACATTACTGACTTTAGTCAAGACCGTTTCATTGAAGTGGTAGGGTCGGAGATCTGATTGCAGCAACTTAAGAAGTGTGTTGGATGGAGAGTAGGAGAATGTGCTGTTCACTGAGTTTTCAGGTGAATGGAATAGTGAGATGGGGCAATAGGTGAGCAAAAGGAATGGGTCAAGTGATTACTTTTTATGAATGGTTGTAATGTTCTTTTTTAATTATATACATAAGCAAAAATCTATTTGATGCCTATTACACTTGGTGGAAAAATTACTATATGCCCTTAAATCTTCTATATAAAGTATAAAATTGTTGCTTACAAGAGTTGGTCAAATTCTCAGTGACAGTGTGTTGGGCAATTAGTATGCCCCTCCTCAAACCTCTTAACCTCTCAAAATACAGATTGTTCCACAATTTACAAATTATAAGCTGCCATCAGTTGGTTTCTGTATCACAGTAAGTAACACAATACCACACCATATAAATAAAAGCTCACAATCTTCCAATCAAAATATTTTTATTTGCATATTCCCTCTGTGCAAAACGTGTACAGAAACTATTAATCTGCAATAAAGCTATATTATATCACAGCCAGCAAAGGCTACTACATAGGAAGTCTTTACATTCAGATATAAAAGATATAGTATTAAATTTATAGAGCATTTCATTATGCAAAGCATCTCAAAACAAGCGCAGCTCGTCTGATAATACAGTCACTTGCAAGTCTTCGGGAATTTCCCCATGGGCTTCATGCAGTCCATGTTATCTCTTTTCATACATGTTAAGCAGCTTTAAGTTAACCAACTATTTCAGTTGGGAGAAAACACAGTAACATTGAGTCTTGTAAAGGTGAAAGTCAACATCATTTTATTGGTAAAAGGTTCTTGACTCCCACTGGGAATGAGTAGTATCTAGAAAAAGACAGATATGATAACAACAAATACAATTAAGTGTCTTTGTAAACAGGATAAGCCGTGCGTTCAATAGTCAGACGCCTCTAAAATGGCAGAACTAAGTTTGCAATGACCTCTGTCAGATGTAAGGTATCTACTTTGGCTGATTGACTGATAATAGAGAAAGCTATATGTTACTAAATGCAGCCACTGTCAGCCTTATTTCCATGATACAAAACGTGAGCTCAATGGCAGATGGTGGAACATTTGAAGTTTATTACAACAAAGGAGAAGAAAAGTACACAACTGTAATATTTTTACTTGTCTGCTAAGGGTGCATTCACACGGTGCATTTTTTTTTTGCAAAAATGCAGTATTAAATGCAGTAAAAATGCACCAAAAACCACACTGTGTGAAAGCACCCTAAGAATTATAATATAATTAATGCCAAATATAAGTCACAGACAATTTCTTTAATTTTAGAGCCAACTGGACATTTATCAGATCTATGTAACAGCCATGTAATGGATCCCCCCTTCTTTACTGCTAAGATTTTCATAAGCCCTAATAGTGCATACAATAATGGGTTATCTTCATGAGACACCCCTTAAACTACTGTTTTGCTCCTAAATGACCAGACGATATTTAGCAATTTTGGGCATCTGATGAGGTAAAAAGCCGTAACTTTTATTTCGATTATTTTTTTGTGACACATAGGGTTGTTTTTTCGACCTTTTTATAGTGTTAGGGCTTAATTAGGGGTAAATTGTACAAAAAGCACAAAAAAAAACAACTTACTGACTTTTTTAATTTATGTGGATGTAGCTGAACTTGTGAAGGCTTCCATTACTGCCATGTTTTCGATTTCCCCACTTCCGTCTCCAGGCATATTGGTACATCCTAATGCATTGTATATTGCAATGTATTAGGTTGTAAAAATGACAGAGCCCCCTAGTGGTGAAGCACCCTAGGGGGACTCAAAGTTACAGTAAAAAAATATATATATATTTTAATGTGTAAAAAAAAAAAAAATGTAAAAGTTCAAATCACCTCCCTTTCGCCATTTTGCAAATAGAAAAAAACTTAAATAATAAAAAAAAACAACATATATTTGGTATCGCCATGTCCGAAAAAGTCCGATCTATTAAAATATAACATAATTTATTCTGTAAGCTAAACACCGTAGAGGGGAAAAAATTCCAAACGCCAAAACTGCGTTTTTTTCACGTCCCCTTAAAATTGGAATAAATTTGTTTAAAAAAGTTGCATGCATTCCAAACTGCTAGCAATAAAAAGTACACTTCAGCCCACCAAAACTGCATTTTACCGAAGCTTGAACGCCGTAAAAGTAAAACACTCACAAACATGGCGCAAGTACGTTTTTTTCACATTTTGCCCCACTTAGAATTTTTTCGCCATTTCCCAGTATATTCTATGGTAACATGAATGACACCAATAGAAAATACATTTTGTCTCGCAAAATAAAAGCTCTCATACATCTATGCAGGTGGAAGAATAAAAAAGTTATGGCTCTAGGAAGGCGGGGAAAGGAAAAACAAACGTCAAAAAAAAAAAATAGGCCTCAGCGTTAAGGTGTTAATGCGCCAAAGTTTAGTGGCATACTGGGGGAGTTGCACCACAATCATAGAAGTAGACAGATCTATGATTCTTTGACATCAAACTTAGACACAGAACAGTTAGAACAGCCAGACCAGGTTAAAGGTAGTGCCTGAGCTGTCTTTTTGGCACTAGACTGCAAATGTATATATGAACTGCAGAAGAAAATGTTCATACATTCTGGCGCATTCTACACTGCCTTAAAGCAGCGCCATGGTTCATACATGTCGCCCATGGAGTTTTTGAAGTTTTTATGAAAGTTTGGTGTGCTGTTTTTATGGCAATTATTTTAACCAAACCCAAAAGTGGATTCAAAGTTCAACTCTTTGAACCTACTTTGAGTCTACTCATGCGGTGGGTGGTTTTATAGCAGTGATTAGCATATTTAGCTTCTCTGTAACTGAGCTGTTACACTGACAAGGGCAGAAAATTTTATCTCTTCAGTAAACTAAAAGTACTTGTGCTATGAGGACTGAAAACAATGGCTTATATGTAATCTTGTTAGAGATAATTAAGTATCTCTGGACTAAGCCATCCATCCCATGGGATGAGGTCACTCCCTGCTCTATCAGCTAACAGAGTTATGGTCAGGAAACCAGGTAAGCTTTAAAACTTGTGTGCACTCAGAGAACATAAAATATATCTTAGATTATGGCTAAAGTAAACTCTCTTGACCAATGTATTGAGAAAAAGTCTTCAATTACTTCTCTCTTCATGAGAAGCTAATCTATGTAGTGAGAAAACCATTTTAAATCCTACTATAAATATTCTATATTTGAAATATAAGATGGGGAGCAGGAGGCAACAGATTTAACTTCAGAACAATTTTTTGTGTTTCTCCTATTATGGACTTACCTGTCTGAAGTTAAATTATAGTAGCCACTGTCCTCTAAAATTTCTTCAGTCATAGTCTGTATAACAGAAGAAAATACATGAAAACTGTGACTTCAGAATATCTGTAACACATGACCTCATACACTCAGTTATACTATACCTGCAGTTGTTCGTAGGTTATTCCACCATCAAATTCAATGGTGCCAGCATTTCCTATTAATATGAATATAAATGTTATATATCTCTTTAAGGCCACGGTAGAAACACAGGAAGAACATTTAAATCATACATATTATAAACAAGTAAAACTAAATTCAATATGTTGACATTTCGCAAAAAATAGAAAATAAAGATCCCATGTTTACAGTTTCTGAACTATTCTCTTTTAAGCCTCAATAAAACTTTGCCGGCTCAAACTGTATTAAAGTAGACAAGTGACAGATACAGCCAGCTGTCATATTTGTACCTCCTCTAATAGAAGATGCATTTAATTAGATTATTAAGCCTTGTAGTGGGATCACAAAAAGGCTGTGAAGGCAAGAACAGCAGATCAAAGCAGTAGTGATTGTGTATATACACACAGACCTCCCCGGCAGAGCATTGTTTGAAACCACTGCTTTATACCATCATTTCTGATTTCCATTTTTATTGTGCTTCTCTTATATAGGGACACTTTGATCTGTACTAAGCTTTGATTATAACTAATCTGCAAATAAAATTTTATATTTGCCCTAACAGCTTTCAATCAAATATTTTATCCATACTGTGTCTGATCAAATAGGCTTTTTATGATATTATGAGTCCCCAGTTCCTTATTATACCTGTATATGCATTCACTTATCTAAGTGGCTTCCTCAGTCCAACTGAAAGGTACGAAAATGACCCTGAATTGTTAACCTTGTGGGTAATTTAATAACCATAATTTAATCATCAAGGGGCCAGGAACCTTAAATGAGTGCAATTTATTCGGAATGGAGGTAAGTAAAGTTCAAGATGTTATTTTATGTTATTTTTTAAGCAAACCTGTCCTGTCATCAGAGATCAGTGACTTCCCGTACGATTGTAGCAAACCATGGCAGTCATCAGCAAAGAATTCTATAATCTCCGGAGAACCCTGTACAACCTAAAATACATAAATTACCATGATAAATTAAACATATCAGTAGACTTGTTTCGTAAGTGGTGAACAGGGAATTAGTGCATTGTTGACTGTCTGTAAATCTTGATACAAGCTAATATAAATTCTCACCTCACTACAAAAAAAAGAAATACACTTCTGTGTCTGTATAGTTATAACGAGCTGTACCAACTAAAATGAAAAATTGTCCATGTGTTAGTAAATAAGAAGTTTATAAGAAGCCTCTTCAAGGGATATATAGCTGTACTTCCAGTTGTCACTATATATATAAAAATAAAAACCATCTGGCAGAAAATCCGTTCAGTGGGGACTGCTGACCGGATTTTCTCTTAAAGTCTATGGGGAGCGTTGCATGTCGGTTTTCAGACGGTTTCTAAAACCACAAATCGTCTGAAAAATCAACCAATAAACCATTCCGTGGGGACAAGCCCTAAAATGATCAAACTGCTACTACATTAGCATAAACATTCTAGTAATAGAGAATATTGCACCAAATATATACATATTCATATTATATACAGTTAAAACCAGAAGTTTACATACACTATACGTATAAAAAGACACATATGCATGTTTTTCTCACTATCTGACATTAAATCAGAATAAACCTTACTGTTTTAGGTCAACTAGGATTACCAAAATTATTTATATTTGCCAAATGCCAGAATAATGAGAGATAGATTGTAATTAATGATTTTTTTTACTTTCTGCAAAGTTGAAAGTTTACGTACACTAGGATTACTATGACTTCAAACAATTTGGGACAGCCCATATGATGATACCATTTCTTTGGAAGCTTCTGAAAGGTTTATTGGTAACATCTGATAGTTAATTAGAAACAGGCCTGTTGATGTATTTTAATTTAACACCAGAAACACACTGCTTCTGTGAGTAACATCATGGGAAAGTGTAAAGATATCAGCCAAGCTATCAGGAACAAAATTGTGGACTTATACAAGTCAGGATCATCCTTGGGTGCAATTTCCATATACCTGAAGGTGCCTTGTTCATCTGTACAAGCAATTATAGACAAGTACAAACAAGATGGGAATATCCAGCCATCATACTGAACAGGAAGGAGACGGGTTCTGTGTCTCAGAGATGAACGTGCTTTGGTCTGACATGTGCATATCAACCTAAAGCAAAAGACCTTGTGAGGATGCTGGCAGAAAGCGGTAAGATCGTGTAATTATCCACAGGCAAACGAGTACTGTATCAACATGGGCTGAAATGCCACTCTGCCAGGAAGAAACCATTACTCCAAAAGAAACAAATAAGCCAGATTAATGTTTGCAAATGCACACAGGAACAAAGATCTAAATTTTTTGAGACATGTCCTGTGGTCTGACAAAATTTGGATGAGAAAAGGAGAAGCTTGGATGCCTAAGAACACCATTCCAACAGTGAAACCCGCGGTTAGCAGCATCATGTTGTGGAGTTGGTTTGCTGCAGGAGGGACTAGGGGACCTCACAAAATAGATAGCATCTTGAGGAAAGAAGATTATATGGCAATACTGAAGCAACATCTCAAGACATCAGCCAGGAAGTTAAAGCTTGGGCAGAAATGGGTCTTCTAAATGGACAAAAGACCGAAGCATACTGCCAGACTGGTTACAAAGTGGCTTAAGGATAACCAAGTCAATGTTTTGGAGTGGCCATCACAAAGCCCGGATCTCAATCCAATTGAAAATTTATGGGCAAGGCTGAAAAGGCAGGTGTGAGCAAGGTGACCTACAAACATATCTCAGGTACACCAGTTCTGTCAGGAGGAATGAGCCAAAATTCCTACCAACTATTGTTAGAAGCTTGTGGACGAATATCCAAAATATTTGACCCAAGTCATACAGTTTAAGGGCAATGCTACCAAATACTAATGAAAAGTATGTAAACTTTTGATAAAAATGTCTTAAAAAATTCTGTTTCTCAATATTCTGGCATTTGATAAAAACATACAGTAAATAATTTTGGTAATCCTAATTGACCTAAAACAAGTAAGGCTTAGAGTATGTTCACATAGCGTGTTTTACACGTGTAACATACGCTTTTAGCTGTGTGTTTGGATCCATCTGTTGTACCCAAACACGCATTTAACAAATTTTACATTGCTTTTAATTTGAAACATGCATCGGCATTCACACGAGTGATCGCCGTTGCGTGTCTCATTGAGTCTTTCGGATCCGTCTTTCAGATCCATTCCAAAAATTGACATGTCAATTCTTGGTCCAAAAAACACAGCAGGAGCACTAAAATAAACTACGGGGGTGCGATCCTGCTACATCCAACACGCAGCTGTGTGTTGGATACGTGTTGGATCAGTTTAGGATCTGATCGACACTACGTTTTTGGATGCGATTTTCTTGTCCAGCATGAACCCGAAATCGTATCCAAAAATGCCATATGAACATACCCTTATTCTGGTTTTATGTCAGATAGTGAGAAAAACATGCACGTGTCTTTTTATATAGTATATGTATGCTGAAATTTCTGGTTTCAACTGTATACACACACACACACATATATATATATATATATATATATATATATATATATATATATATATATATATATAATATATATACACACTCACCGGCCACTTTATTAGGTACACCTGTCCAACTGCTCGTTTAACACTTAATTTCTAATCAGCCAATCACATGGCGGCAACTCAGTGCATTTAGGCATGTAGACATGGTCAAGACAATCTCCTGCAGTTCAAACCGAGCATCAGTATGGGGAAGAAAGGTGATTTGAGTGCCTTTGAACGTGGCATGGTTGTTGGTGCCAGGAGGGCTGGTCTGAGTATTTCAGAAACTGCTGATCTCCTGGGATTTTCACGCACAACCATCTCTAGGGTTTACAGAGAATGGTCCGAAAAAGAAAAAACATCCAGTGAGCGGCAGTCCTGTGGGCGGAAATGCCTTGTTGATGCCAGAGGTCAAAGGAGAATGGGCAGACTGGTTCGAGCTGATAGAAAGGCAACAGTGACTCAAATAGCCATCCGTTACAACCAAGGTAGGCAGAAGAGCATCTCTGAACGCACAATACGGCGAACTTTGAGGCAGATGGGCTACAGCAGCAGAAGACCACACCAGGTGCCACCCCTTTCAGCTAAGAACAGGAAACGAGGCTCCAATTTGCCCAAGCTCATCGAACTGGGACAGGAGAAGATTGGAAAAACGTTGCCTGGTCTGATGAGTCTCCATGTCTGCTGCGACATTCGGATGGTAGGGTCAGAATTTGGCGTCAACAACATGAAAGCATGGATCCATCCTGCCTTGTATCAACGGTTCAGGCTGGTGGTGGTGGTGTCATGGTGTGGGAATATTTTTTTGGCACTCTTTGGGCCCCTTGGTACATTGAGCATCGTTGCAACGCCACAGCCTACTGAGTATTGTTGCTGACCATGTCCATCCCTTTATGACCACAATGTACCCAACATCTGATGGCTACTTTCAGCAGGATAATGCGCCATGTCATAAAGCTGGATCATCTCAGACTGGTTTCTTGAACATGACAATGAGTTCACTGTACTCAAATGGCCTCCACAGTCACCAGATCTCAATCCAATAGAGCATCTTTGGGATGTGTTGGAACGGGAGATTCGCATCATGGATGTGCAGCCGACAAATCTGCGGCAACTGTGTGATGCCATCATGTTCCAATATGGACCAAAATCTCTGAGGAATGCTTCCAGCACCCTGTTGAATCTATGCCACGAAGAATTGAGGCAGTTCTGAAGGCAAAAGGGGGTCCAACCCGTTACTAGCATGGTGTACCTAATAAAGTGGCCGGTGAGTTGTATATGTTTGTGTGTGTACATACATAAAAGTGTTGCAACACTTCAAATTTTTTCATTGTATTACATGGTCAATGGCCAAAAAAAAGTCCAAAAACTGCACAAAATCTGCACAAAAACCTGGACAAAATGGACCAAATCCTGACCGATATTTGGTCTTTTTTTGACATGCAGAGGGACAGCTTTTGTCCGCAGTTTGCGGATTCAAGCCGCCCCCCCCTTCGCACCCACATGTTCATGTTTCGCCTAAAAATCGGGCGGAAGAATGAACATGTACTACGTTTTTTGGACCGCAGGCGGTGTAAAAAACAGTCCAACGGAAAATCCATGCAGTGGGGACTGCTGCACGGATTGTCCATTAAAGTCAATGTAAAAGGTCAACAGTCGGTTTACAGATGGCTTTCAAATCTGAACACCGTCTATAAAACCAATGGAAAACCTGTGCCGTGGGGACAAGCCCTTACCATTTCTATACTACAAGGACGATAAGATACTTGTGTCCTTCAACAGATATATCGAGCCACAAGGATGTGCAAATCAATTAAAGCTTCAGTGGCCAATTAAACATTAAAGGGGATGTATCGCTTCATCAGTTCGGCTATTTTCTGGAAGCTTGATTTTCTCAGTTCCTGAAATCCAGGGGCGTTTCTTCCCCTCCCAGCTGGGTGTTTCTTAACTGAAGGGGGATGACATCATCCCCCCTTCACTGTTCATGCTCGCTCCCGAGTCAGTGTCCCCCCCCGAATCAACATGTCACTGTCCTCTCCCTATGCAGTCTTATTTTGACTGTCTAGACTGCATTCAGTGTAGACAGTCTTCAATGAACTCAGAGCGCTGATCTCTTCTCCTCTCACAGCTGGAGGTTTGTTACAGTTGAATCTAGTCTTCTATGAACTCCTCCAGAGCACAGATCCGTCTCCCTTCTATGTTTACACAAGGCACACCGAGGCACAATTCTGCTGTTTTCTGATTGTAGAAGAAGCTGCAGTGTCACTGAGGAGCTGCTAGCTGTATAGAGTGAAATGTTTGCCGGCCCCTTACATGCAGAAGCATTAGGCACAATTCTGCTGTTTTCTGATTGTAGAAGCAGCTGCAGTGTCACTGAGAAGCTGGTGGCTGTATAGAGAGAAATTGTTGCCGGCCCCTTACTCTAAGTGAGAGAGGCAGGAATGCACGCTCCTGTGAATACGACCGGGATCCGAACAGAATGTAAATTAGTAGAGCCGTCAGCCAATGAAATACAAAGAGGAGGGATCCGACCAGCACTGGCGAACAGTATTTACACAAAACGAAGATAAGAAATACTGTGACATCCAATTGGAAAGTTGTGACAATGACATCCAATTGGAAAGTTATTTGTTTTCACTGTCCCCTTATTCTGAATGAAATGATACAATAATGAAATGATACAACCACTTTAAAGTATTGTTAAGGGCCATTCTAATTTTATAATGCCTGTTCCAGTAGTAATGCGCCTGGTTTTGCCAGACCACATTCATAAATGCTTCTAATAGTAAGAATGTGGTCTAACACGCCATCAGAACGACCCCATATCTTTGGCGTATTATTAAGTCTCGGGCCAGGCTCACAGTGCACCAAACTTGCCTGTACGACTGTTCATACATTGGGAAAAAAGGTGGACCACTCTCTTTTGGCGCATTTAACGCCAGAAAT
This sequence comes from Phyllomedusa bahiana, assembly GCA_025379985.1. Classification (NCBI taxonomy): domain Eukaryota; kingdom Metazoa; phylum Chordata; class Amphibia; order Anura; family Hylidae; genus Phyllomedusa; species Phyllomedusa bahiana. Next base: position 112,176 of record JAODAL010004244.1, on the reverse strand, counting down.
AGAGAAACGGCCCGTTCATACATGTCACCCATAATTTAAAAAAATATATATATATTTAAAAATGTTTTCAGAATAGTTTCTTCATTTTATAAACAACTATTTTCTAAGGTACAGAACAGAAGAAAACTATATGAAGAGCAGCTACTTTGGACGGTGAAAGGAAGCTGTCATTAATAATGAAGGTGTTGCTGACTTTGCTAATGGAGTGTCTGATGGTGTCAAATTGATTGAGCATGTTCTTCATAGGACAACCGGATGATATTAATTATGGAAGCTGAATATTTAGCACTACAAGACAAAGAGGATGCTGAAGTGAGTAAATACTGTTGGAATACTATTACAGGGTCACAAGTTTTATAGCTGATGTTACGCATGTGAACTTTCTGTTTTGTCATGAGGTTTCTCAATGCGACAACAGTCTTAATGATCTGATCAGTGTGATGACTATAATTTGAAATGTATTTATAGCTGGTTATACACATATACATACATTTACATGTGCAGTCCTGGTAAGTCAAGCAATAGTATCATAAAATTACCTTCAACTGTGTGTCTATGCATGGTGTGATTGCACTGTAGTAACCTTATATGAATTATCACTAATTGCTGTACCTTTACATGCAACTTAAAACCAGGGCAAGTACACGTGGAGCATAATTAGCAATCATTTTGAGTTCAATCGCAACATATACAGGTGCCTACAAGTCCAACTACTGATGAAGACAAAATCAACTTTATAAGGCTTTTTAAAAGGTTGCAGATGAGATGCATTCAGAGTAGTACTAAATAAAAAGTACAGAGTAGATACTAAATATCCCCCAATGTGGTCATGTCATCAGGTAAGTTCCAAGGGTAGTGAGATCAAAAATTGTAACACAAGAAAAATCAGCAGATACAGCAAAGGAAATAATATATGAATCAATGTGGTCATTTAATAAAAACATGCAATATATGAGCGCTATAACTTTAAATAACAAACAAGCAAAGCAATAAACGAAATATATAGCCTCCCACAAATCTCTAAAGTGGGGACTCATGGTGTACCCCGCACATTCTCACTGCATTAACACAGCAAGGAAGTCTTTAAACTACGCAGTGGTCAAACATTGACAGTGTTTCTCTACTAAAAGTCTATGACACCAATAAAGATAGAGTGCTGTACTCAGCTATCTTTGTTGGTCATGTACTGTAGACTTTTATTTGAGTTGCGCATGTTTCGTGTAAAGACTTTCTTGCCACATAAATGCAAAATAGGGTGGGCAGTGAACCCGGTGACTCCATTTTAGAGATATGTGAGAGTCCCACCAGTGAAACTCCCAGCAGTCAGACATTTATCACGTATCCTGTGGATAGGTGATAAGGTATATGGTGGACAGCCCCTTTAAATACCAACTGAATATGCAAAAAAAAATCACCTGTGTGGGAGGCACTCAAAAGACCTGTCAGTTCTTAAGGGATAATAAGCTTTCTTAACTGTTGTAAATTATCCTTAAAGGGGCTGTCTCACTACATCGATTCATCTTACCTCGGTCCTGTTTTCTTGGTTTCACTTTGAATTCAGGGGCATGTTTACTGGCTTCTACTAGGCTGCAGTAGAAGCCAGGTCTGTAGCTTTAGCAACCAGTGCTGGCAGCCTATCAGGAGAGACTGAACAGGTCTGTAGCTATAGCAACTAGTGCTGGAAGCCTATCATGAGAGATTGAACAGGTCTGTAGCTATAGCGACCTGAGGAGCTAATGCAGCCCATACAAGAGGGGATATCTCAGAATAGGTAGGATACTGTTAATGTACCCATATTGCAAAGTGACTTGTTTTAGCATGATCATTAACATAAAAAGCAATCCTTGTAGTGAGACAACCCTTTTAATGAGTGCTCTTCTCCATTAGCTGTTTACTTTAAAATATGTTATGTGTCAATGCCATGCAGTTTCCCTATGTGCTAAATGTGCACATTTACAATTTATTCAGAGATGATTGTATAGGTCATCCATGAAGGACATAATTAGCCTTGTCCTTAGATGCAAGGACAACCACACAAGTACATTCATAGAATAAAGGTACATACAAAGGAATGCATTTAAAGATAACCATGTGATTTGCTCCCTGGGAATGAAATGTGGGATTGCATATACCATGCCTTACATCTACATTTTTTATTTTAGCGTTGTATTTTTTTCCTACAATAAAACATAATCAGTTACAAAGATTTATTGAAAGGGATACAGTAATATCCTATAAAACTGGAGCTGGAGCTCTTAGTGTATGCTAGAAATTCAAAAAAGCAAATTAGTAGTACAGGTATGGATGCATTATATAATAGTATTGTTATCATTAATTTTTTTTATACATATATAAAGGTTAGGACGAATGCTGCTCTGAGACATGAGTGGAGGCTTGTAGGTAGTAAACGATTCAGCTGGATGGAGCCCTGAGAGGAGTGCTAAAGGGGTTTCCACAGAGCAGTTGGCACAGTGACAGCACTAATGAAAGCAACACCTTGTCTGGTGTTTGGTGTGAGTGTGAAGTGGACTGAAAGATGGCTTGCCATAATGTAAAAGCAACCCTCGGCAAGTCCTTGGATTCGGTGTTAAAGTTGGTGGTGGTAGGATTCAAACTTTTTGTGGTCCCCCAATTTATGGTGTGCATTCTGGTTGTCTGGCTCTTGCACGATGTTGTCCCTGGGAGCCCATAAAAAATGTAGCCATCTGTGATGTCTGAGAGGAAAAGATCAGAGTCTTAAGTTTACTTGGAAAGGCCAAAAGATTTTTGTAGCTCCAAGGACCTCCACCCCATTTGGGGTTTTGCTGCTGTTTGGCATAAATGATGGGTTTGTTTTGCTTGGTTATTAAAGGGGTTTTGCCACCATGCAATGTCGATGTGGGATACTTAGAAATAATAAGTTAGGCACTTTCCTAATTGATAATAGAAATAACTGCGAGCTGGATTAGAGCTGTCAGTTTCGGAGGACCGTTTTGCTAGAGCGCTCAAAGTATTCGGACAAGGAATTACTTTGTCTAAAAAAGTTTTATTGGAAATACATGACGCGTTTCGCCGATGTCACATCAGCTTCTTCAGGTCCTCTGAAACTGACAGCTCTAATCCAGCTCGCAGTTATTTCTATTATCTCTTATCCTCGGCGTCCCTCGTGGAGCCACAGGCGGGAACGTGCCGGAGCAGCTGCATTCTTCAGCATTGGCGGAAAGTGCCAACAAAAACTCTATTGCGTGCTGTACCGTGGATATGTACAGCCGCGAAAGGTGAGCACCTTTCCATAAATTTTTCTTCTTAGACGTTTGTTGTAAAGAATTCAAATGCGCTTTTCGTCCCTAGCTTACCTGCTCTCCCTGAAAGACACAGTACCGGAGAGGAGAACAACTTCACTCAGCACTTCCTAATTGCATGTCATTAAAAAAAGTGTAAGGTGCCACAGCTACAGCCTTCCTTACCTTATCAGTGTTTACAGGTGGTTGTCATTGGAGCCGACCTGTTCTAAGCCTCCTGCTTGCTGGCCGCGCTTGCGTGGTTCAGTCCTCTTCCTCTGAAGCCTCTTTGGGAGCGTGCACGCTCTGACAGGCGCAGTAGCTCCTCTCCCGGCCAGGACAGTGTGTCTGCTACTCACTTCCCCCCTCCTTCCTGTTCGCACAGAATCTTCATGGACTGTGCTTTGATTGAGTGGGGGGATGTGCTGGCTGTTCTCCAGATTCTCCCATCGTCCTCACTCACATTGTACAGTAAAACACATCAGGAGCAGGATGTTTGCCATTGTCTGTCCTGGCTTTCAGTGTAATTTGTGTGTTAACCACTAAGAAACATAACCAGTGCTTGCTGTAAGTGAACATTGGGTGATAGAGTTGACATCTTTACTTGGATTTATCACCCAATTGTCACTGACAAACAAGCAGCTATCACCCAAGTAAAGATGTCAACTGTATCACTCAACGTTCACTGACTGTACATTTTTCTATGTTCTGGTTCTTAGCCACGCTCCCTTACAATATGTCTACGCTTTTCTATGTTCTAGCTCCTTGCCCCATTCCCTTACTCCTTGTCTACGTTTCTCTATATTCTGGGTCTTTGTCCCGCTCCCGGCCTCCCTGCTTTTCGTTGTGTAGCTCTCAGATGCCAGCAGGAGCGCGCACAACTCGCGGCGCGATGACGTCACTAAGTGCCGTCTGGAGGGCAGGTTTTTTTTAAACTACCGAAGCAGAGAACGCCCCGATCTCAAGACCCAGGGGACCAGCAGCAGCGTGTGAGGTAGGGAACAGCTGTCTTGGCAAAACCCCTTTAAAAGTGAACCATACATTTTTATATATATTGTATTTTTGTTCAGTAAAATGGCTGCTGTGCTTCAATCTGGTGTCATGTGTTTTCCTTAGGCTATGTTCACACGGCATAAGTGCGGGGCGTAATTACGGTGGGACTTCGGGAGCTCGCGCCGCTTGGCCCATAGACATTCATAGACATTCATAGACATTCATTACTAGCGGCGCGTATTCGCCACTAGTAATTGACATGTCACTTATCTCCTCCCGCGGCGTATTGTCCGAGCAGGGAGAGAAGGCGTTATCCATAGTGCTCTATGAGAACTATGGATTACCGTAATGACTGGGATGTATCAACGGTCCGTATTGAGTGCAGTACAGTGCGAAATACGGGACGAAATACGTCCCAATTTCACCCGTGTGAATATAGCCTTAGTGAGGTTTACAGAGGTTTATACAGTGAAAGAGGATGGTTAGTTAATTAGTGTATGTGTAAAAGTGAAAGACTCTTCAATGCCAGGGGTCAAGAGTTTTATGCCACATGGAGTTGAGATGTGGGGACTCATCTGGCACAGTCTTTAAAGAGTTTGTAAGAGTCATTTTTTTTTATTTAATTAAGCTAATTATGTGAAAAACAATATGACTACACGTTATTTTAATTTATATGTGTTTTACATTATGTGATTTAACATTATTTACTGTTTTATGTTCCTGGCTGTAAGTGATGAAGTTCCATTTGGAATGTCACCCCTTACTCCTACATGTACTATAGATGTGCCATCATACAGGTTCTTGTCATGTAATTGTTTTTCTACTTTTTTTTCCTAGTGTTGGAACAATATTTCTTTTACATGCTACAAATTACAACCTGTTTTCAAATTCCCTAATAGCTCAGTGTGTTATTAGGTTGATTCCCAAGCAAATGGTCACTGATTTGAGTCAATGAGGAGCCGTAAGGAAGATTTCCTAAGAAAAGAGGAACAATGTCATCCAGCTAATCGATAGCGGTCTCTCAGAAAATTACCAAACTGCATAATTTCAGTGCCATAACATTTCAAAGCCTAAAGGTAAATGTCCAGGCCAAATATCGCAGTCAATAAGTTGGCTCATCACAAAGTCTTTCAGTTCTGGCACAACAAATACAGCAGTGGAGGAGGCTCATATGCTTTTCAATAGCAGGTTCGCAGATGTCTATGCAACTAATATGTGATTCGTATTTACACAGGTCTGGAATGGTGGCTCGAAAAAAGGTGAAGAAGCCTCGACTTCAATATGGTCATAAAAAGCATCAGTTCAAGTTTGCTAAAAAAGTGGACAGTAGAAGATTAAAAACGTTTGATTTGGAGTGATGACACAAAAGTTAATAGCCTGGGTTTTGATTGGTCCAAATAGGTCTAGAAGAATCAAGGGAAAAGGGGGCCAGAAGATCAAGAATCTGTCAAGTTCGATGGAGGAAGCCTGATTATATGGTGTTGTTTCACAGCCAAAGGTGTTGGATACTTGACCAGGATTGATGGTGCTAGCAATGCTGAGCTATATGTGAGTATCCTACAACATGAGTTACTTGAATACTATGGGTATGAAAAGGATGACATAGTGTTCCAGCAGGACAACGACCCAAAAGCATTCGTTGAGATTGGCAAAAAAATGGTTCGATGACAATGAAGTAGACTGGGTAGAATTGTGGGTAGATGTAAAAAAGCTGTTTTCATACCCAAGTGAGTCGAGACATGCTTGAATCTGAGCAAGAGTATGCCTAGAAGGATCTCTCAACTGTGATCTATTTATATTCAGGACTGTATCTAGAACAAGGGGGCATCCTCTATGCATATTAGAAAGAAGGATTCTTTACTGTAAGAAAAGTGAAACTATGGAACTCTCTGCCAGAGGAACTTGTCAGGGTGGATTCACTAAGAGAGTTCAGAGAGGGCCTGGATACATTTCCAGAGCACAATAATATAACAACTTATATTGACTAGGATTCTGGAGAGGTGTTGACACAGGGATTTATTCTGATTGCCAGACTGGAGTTGGAAAGGATTTTTTATTCCTGAGACGTCTGGACTGCATACAAATAAGTGTGTGTGTGTGTGTGTATAGGGATGTGACTTTATGTATACATGTGTGTGTCTGTAATGTGTGTGTATGAATATATATCTGTGTGTGTATGTATATATGTGTGTCTTGGTGTCTGTGATGTGTGTATATGTAATATTTATGTAAGTGACCAGTATTCAGTGGAGGGTAAAGGGGGTGAAGCTCCCACAACAAAAAAATGAAGTAAAATCTAATGTGTAAACAAAGAATCGCAGTCCACTAATTATCAGAAATATCAGTATGTGTCTGGTATGTGACCAGCGTGTATGTGACGTGTGACCGGTGTGTGCGAGATGTGTCTAGCATGTGACCAGTGTTTGCAAGATGTGTCTTGCGTGTGACCGGTGTGTGCAGGATGTGTCTAGTGTGTGACCGGTGTGTGCAGGATGTGTGTAGTGTGTGACCGGTGTGCGGGATGTGTCTAGCGTGTGACCGGTGTGTGCAGGATGTGTGTAGTGTGTGACCGGTGTGTGCAGGATGTGTGTAGTGTGTGACCGGTGTGTGCAGGATGTGTGTAGTGTGTGACCGGTGTGTGCAGGATGTGTCTAGTGTGTGACTGGTGTGTGCAGGATGTGTGTAGTGTGTGACCGGTGTGTGTGGGATGTGTCTAGCGTGTGACCAGTGTGTGCGGGATGTGTCTAGCGTATGACCGGTGTGTGCGGGATATGCTGGCCATGTGACCGGTGTGTGCGGGATGTGTTTAGCATGTGACCGGTGTGTGTGTGGGATGTGTCTAGTGTGTGACTTGTGTGTGTGGAATGTGACCTGTGTGTGGGATGTGTCTGGAGTGTGAGTGGTGTATGCAGAATTTGTCTGGTGTACACTATTTTTTCCGTTATTCTTGATGGAACACGTGATAGGTAAATTTTGTTTATAGACCAGGAGGGGAGGGCCCCATTGAAAAGTTTGCTATGGGGCACCGCCATTTCTAGTTACGCCCCTGGATGTACTACTTAAAGACGTGCAAGCAAGTGGCTTACATGTTTCATATAATATGAAAAATAAGTATGATATTAGGCGAGGAAAGAACATTTTACATTCAACATCAGATTTATTATCATTTATTTGTAAAATATTGAAATTTATACCTTTTGAATTTCTGCTTTCAGGTTACAGGGATTGCTCTGGAGACTGAAAAGAGACTTCTTGTATCGTTCCACAACCCTCCTTTTCAGATTATCATGAAGCGCAGGGGGAAGCTTCAGAACACAAATAAAAATTGTTGTATAATGTTTCAAACTATTTTCATGATATATGATGAGTTTATAAAAACACTAAATAAATTATTTTTTATTCTTTTATCTGAAATTGTCAAATATCTTCATATTGTGAAATAGAACTTTATTTCAATTGCATAAAAATATACATTAAGTACAAAACATTCCGTTTGGCATCTACAGGACTGATTAGCCAAAATTCTTTAAATGCAAGAAATGAGGATTTCCTTGGTCATAAATTTTAAGGAAGTCCTAAAGTAGTCACCTTTGGATCCTTGGAAGGACCTATATAGTCATTTTCAATATTGTTCTTTGCTGGTTTGATTCTTGAGTCTTAAAATTTAAAGCACTTTCATTCTTGAATTAGAACCTTAAATATTGTAGATGATAAAGTGAATATGTATTAAAACCGAATCACAGACTACTTCTGTACTTCTGGGAGACCACTAGGTACCAGATTACAAAAAATTACTCAACCATGATTGTAATAATTGAGTTGCGTTTAAGCTTTCAATTGTATACTATTTCACATCTATACAAAAAGAATCATTAAAATCTGTACCTGTGTAATGTAGATAATTTTGTGGAGCTGGATTAATATCTGTTGAATAGGATCGCTGATTTGTCTAACTTTTCTCTGTGACACAGCAATACCTGCAGATGCTGTTGTGTAGAAAACAAAAAGTTACAACATAGTAATAAATAAAAACTGAACAGGACAAAACACATATTATAACATTTTAAAATTATGGATTGTATTTCTACCAGGTGCCCCACTTGCTTTGGTCCTAGGAAAATGTAATGTGTTTAGGAAGGTGCATGCCACCATATTCCGATCCACCAAGTCTATTTCTTGCCAGATATTGGCCTGAAGTTCCAAAAGGGTTCTTGCCTGTTTTGGCACTCTTATCCCTTCAGGAAAAAAAAACATGGAGCCTCCATGACATCACTTTGATTGTCATAGCATAAAGTGTATAAAGATCAACTTTCATTGTAATCTGCTAAACAGTTTAAAAGTTATTTGCTTTTTTTCGAGTACCAAAGTGAGTGGAACACTCAAAACTTAACATGACAATTAATGGTAATGATACCGTGGCACAGAAAGTTATCACAACTTTTCAATGCTTTTGTCTTGATCTAAAATCAGTTAACAAAGAACACTAAACACAGATATCACAGCCAAATTTGCTACATCTGTAATTTACCACTGCTCAAAAAGATTTTGTTAAGCAACACAAAAGGATTAGGAATATTAATTTGTATAGCTTTGATGAAATAAAGGAAATATAAAAACCTTGAAATATGTTAAAGGTGTGAATAAGGTTCAGGGAAGTGACTTTAAAAGGACACTAAACACAAGAACAAGAGGTCCAATTTGAAACTAGCTGGGGGGGGGGGAAGATGTGAATATATATATATACACACACACACACACACATATATACATATATATATATATTACACACACACATATATATATATATATATATATATATATATATATATATATATATATATATACATATATATATATTTATTTATTTTTTAACTAATATAGTAGTAAGTATGTGGCACAAACTCCCAGCAGGTGTACACCTGATTGGGATAAACATGTATCTATCGTAAGATTAAAAAAAACATTGAAATTAGATAAGGCATGACTAGATGGACATTTTGTGAATTGCCTATTCTATATTGTAGGACATGCGCATTTGCTTCTTTTTACTCATTTAATTTTATTTCTAACTGGGCAGTAACTATTTGATACAGCGGCCGAAGTCACCCATTATGTGCTGTTACGTAAGCATGCCCCTACCTATGCAACTTATTAGCTCTATACTTGGGGCGGTACTCAGTGGATTTGACAATATGCAGCATGTGTTATGATTCAGCGAGTGTGCGCTGTAATCTACGGATTATGGCTTCTTCTCTTTTCATTTAGGTGGAAGTTCACGCATGCGCAGTGTCTCTTTTTAATGTTGGTGTATCCATCTCTTCTTTAGGTGGAAACTTGCAATACTTGTTGATCGTTTTGCACATACGCATAACATTTCTTCCAGATGCTAAGATGTGAAATTTAGATCAACGTAGGTATATCCATTTTCTCTATGGTTATGTTAATGTTTTTATGGGAAAAACCTTGCTAATTCACCCTTCTTCCAGTGTAAGCATGGATTGGATTTGTGAATTAGGGACGGTGCTTATTAAGTATTTAAGCCATTATGGTTAGATTAGGGTCAACATACTGTACATGGTCGGGCACCCACAATGTGCTTTCCTAATATTTTTTGGGTATGTAGCACTTTTGTGCATTTTTTCCTTTTGTTAGTTCCCACTGATAAATCCATTAACTGTTGGAGGAAACATGTCTGGACTATCTTTTCAATATGGTGTTTTAGTTAAAGTTTTAAGGAATTGGCGGAGCTGCCCTTTTCCGGATGATCGTTCAGATTAGGGGACAATATACAAGGGATTTAATGGGACAGTTTCCATTTTTTTCCAGAATGGAACAAATTATGTACAGCAGTGAGTGAGCCCTGGTGAGTTTGTATTTTATCGACTACTACTACTACTATTGACTGCATTATTGTGGCTGATACTAGTTAGGGTCAAAGGCCTGGTATTAGCTATTCTCCTGTAATCACAACTATTTCTACCCTATTTGTTTTTTGCATTGTCCCTTACTCTTCCAAGTATACAATGTTGTATTAATATTGTAATGGGTTTAAATGTGCAATGTTGTGTTGGGTCAGTGCAGGTTTAAATGTACTTGTCTTATTTATGAGATACAGATTAAAACTGTTTTAAATTGAAGGGGTCTTTTGTTTCTTTGGTTAATTCTACAGGGACGAGTCATAGTCAGGAGAAGTAGTCATGACTTTCTGAGTCAGAGTGAGAAGAAAAGAGAACAACTCATTACTGAAGAGAACAACTTAACAGAGAAGACATCTCCTGGGAGTCCCTGGATGTCCATGGTTATTTTACTTCTATGTAGGATCAGTGCTGTATTCACTGTCATGTGATGGTGACCTGAGCTGGTGTCTGACCAATATGTGGTGTCTATCTACATGGCTGTATTATAGGTTAAATCGGTATTTGTATAGTAGCAGCATCCATTTTTCACTGACTATAAAAGTGCACACCTGTCCCTGTCAGTTTCACTCTCTTGCTTGTGTTTAAAGTGTTGTTTATATTAGAAAGTGGTGAGGTGCAGGACCAAGAGAAAACTTGGAGTCGGATATTGTATGTTGGCTAGAGGGGGTTAGTGCCATGGGTGCTGTGTAGTCGTGAACTTGTCCCACAAATATAAAACCCTCACACAGATCCATGGACAGAAAAGTTTTGACTTTTAGAATATAGTAACATAAAAAACATGATTTTTTAGTGACAATAATGATTTATCATCGAGTGCGAGAAGGGGCCTGTAAAAAGGTGAGGTGTGAATCGTAGGGGTGTGGTCTGTAAGAAATAGGGGTGGAGAGTGAAACTTTGCAACAGCCCGGACAGTAAAAGTTCTAGTTATGCCAATGGCAGGAAGAATGTGGAAAAATGGACGAAGAGGGTAACAGAAAGGTTCTCTGTACACATGCATACATAAGCAGAAACTCATGATCAGATCATGAGCTGCTGTACGTGTCATCAGCGCCAGACCTTGCCAGTTGTACTAGTCAAAGGAAATACAGTTTCTTCTGGCTTTCAGTAGGGGGAGAATGGTGTAAGCACAGTCACATGAAGGACTAGTGGTAGAATAGAGAGCAATGTGTTTGCACAGTAGCATTTCTGTAAAAGGAGAGACCACTAGGAGATATAGACTGTGTTTAGCCACTGTGAGACAAGCTAGCAGACTCATGTCAAAAAACCAGAGGACACAGAGAGTCTTGCTTGATCAATATGGGTAGAAGAAAGAGTTAGAATGTGCAGTGGTCAGGGTAACTGGAGTGGTATGTGAAAGTTTGCAGAGTCTTCAGAAATGTATATATTTTGCAAAAACCCAAAAAATGACCCACAACCACATCAGGTTTTCACACGTCCTAAAAGTAGATAAAGAGAACCATATCAAACAAATGAGTCAAAACATTAGACTTGGTAATTTATTTAAAGAAAAAAATGATCTAGTATCACATATCTATGAGTGGTAAAAGTATGTGAACATTTAGGATTAGCTGATAATGTGAATGAAAAATTAGAGTCAGGTATTTTCATTCAATGGAATGACAATCAGGTGTAAGTGGGCAATCTGTTTAGTTACAGAACAGGGGTTTATCCAATTCTGATCTACACGTTTGTGGAAAATTATCATGGTATGAACAAATGAGCAAAGAGTAGCGTTATTCAGCACTTGATTAAAAAAGGTATATAATCTTTATTGTCCCATTAAAAAATGGTTAAAAAAACAAGAGACGTTACATATAAGCACACATAGCTTTGACACGTGTTATGACTATGACTTTTGTTGCGTAAACCCAAAACATGTCAAAGCTATGTGTGCTTATATGTAACGTCTCTTGTTTGTTTTTTTAACCATATTTTTAATGGGACAATAAAGATTATACACTTTTTTTTTTAAATCGAGTGCTGAACAACGCTACTTTTTGCTTGCTATGATTGCAGCACCTGTGGCCGGGTGATTTGTTCTTGCACCGAGGGATCCAGACTGCAACAGCGTTGCAGAGGAGTTGGTGAGCTGATCGAGTGTTTTTTTCTATTTTTTACTTTTTATAAACAAATGAGATTTTAAAGGACCTCAAAAGAAGAAGAAAACTTGTTTATGCTCATCAGGCTGGAAAAGGTTAGAAAAGCATCTACCCTTAAAGGGGTTTTCTCATCAAGCTGCTCTTCACAGCTAGCTTCAGGCTCAGACTTCTTTTTTCAGGCTTTGGTGCCTCTACAGCAGTGACTGGCACATTAGCTCTGTTATTCTTAGCTAAGTCTCCTAGCACAAGGCTACAGAGTTCTAAAGAGTTAATGGGGTTTTCTCACCATGCTGTTTTACAGAGTCACAGCCTGTTTCCGGCTCACACTTCCTAGTCAAGCTGTGGATGGGTCTACAGCGATGATTGGAATATCATCTCTGCTGTTCCTAGCTAATCCTGTTAGAGTGACATGAGTGTTGGAGGTTTATAAACAGCAGAGCACAAGGCTGTAGATCTGTAAAGGGTTAAAGCTTTTCAATAAGTAATGTAAACAAGTTCCCATCTTCAAGATAAAAAACAGAGTATAAAGTGATGTTACCATCCAGTGGCTTGTAACCTAGGGAAGCTTGTGTACAAAAGCAGGGAAGCTTGTGTACAAAAGCAGACTATAAGATCTCTTCAAACTCTGATGAGAGAAGCAAAATCAAAAAAGCAATGTATTTGGTAATAGTCTCTATTTAGGTTTGCCTACATGTTTAAAGATAATCAATGAAACAGGAATAGTCGTTCAAAGTTTGTTAGTAAGACACAGTAGGGAGTGACGACACCATCTAGGCCAGGGCTGATAGAGCAGGGATAGGTGCTCCAGAACTAGCAGAACTTGTGTAAACAAGCAGGAAATAAAAACTGTTTTAACTCTGAAATAAAGAAAAATCAGAACTATAATTTCTTTGGATAAAAGTCTGTATTTACCTTTGCCTACATGTTTAAAGCAAATCAATGTGGTGAGAAGTCCCCTTTAAATCAACAGAAATGTTATGAAAGGACTCGAAGTGAGCAGTTAATGGGAAAAGCCCACCAAGATAATAGAGTTGAAGAAAAGAAATAAGTCTAATATTTTTGACTCAACTGTTTAAATTTGTTCTCTTTATTTACGTTTAGGACTTGTGTGAAACTCTGATGTATTACATCAAATTTAGCTAGAAAAGTTTAAAGTGTTTGAAACTTTCAAGCATCACTGTAGTTGTCTAGGAACCAATGGCATTGCCTTTCCTCTCAGCTATATGGTATAAGTAGAGTGATGTGGGAAAAGGGGAATAGCAGAAGAGTCCTCCTCCTCTAGGCTGCCCACATAAAACTTTCAAGAGTTAACATTATAATCTGCAAACAGATTAAAAGTCACTATTTTACTGTTGCTGCAGTTTATATTAAATGGTCTTCTGAAGAGATGGCACCTCTTTTACAAAAAAAATTGCAGTAGAACTATAATTGCAGCTCTGCTTAGGGACATACTCCTGAGCTTCTCAACCTGTTATGCAACATAAATGTTGTACACTTATAATCATGGGTAGTCAACATAGGTGATAAAACCACAAACTTTATGGGCCACATGTATGAAGCTCGCCATGTCGGGGCGCACCTTTTCGCCAGTTTTCCGGCAAAATTTGCGCCTGATTTATGTCGGCGCTGGGGCGCGCTCATACATACTATGTAAAGTCCGCCGCGCCTCACCAGTGTGTGGGGCGCAGTGCGGGGACTTAGGCGCAGTGCGGCGCTGCGCCTACGATTCGCCGCCCGACGTAGTGCACTCATACATATCATGTAAAGTCCGCCGCGCCTCGCCAGCGTGTGGGGCGCAGTGTGGGGACTTAGGCGCAGTGTGGGGCTGCGCCTAATATTCGCCGTCCGAGGAGGTGCGCTCATACATGCGGGGAAAAGTCCGCCGCGCCTCGCCAGTGTGTGGGGCGCAGTGCGGGACTTAGGCGCAGTGCGGGACTGCGCCTAACATGTATTCCGATTCGAGACAGGCTGGAAAACAGCGAGAAATCATTAAAGATGTCCGTGCGGAGTATGAATCAAAAAATCGCCTTTATAAAGGCGTCAAACATTATCAGAAAAAGAGCTCAAACCTACTAAAAAAATACATAGATAAAATCACTTTCCAAAAATCCAGAACGGCGCTATATCGGGAATTTGGATATTTGAAATTGCCGGGAAATACAGTAATTCAAATTCTGTAAGCTATTCTCATTGGTCGGCAAAAACCAACCAATCAGAATAGGAGCGACAGTGACCCATTAAAACCTATGGAGAAGTTTGGACCAATCAAAATCAAAGGCGGGACAGTTCAAAATACAGTAAAAATGCAGAAAAGAGCTGATTGGTTGAGCTAGCGGGGGCTTGGCAATCCTGGCCAATCAGAATAGGAGCGACAGGGACCCATTATAACCTATGGAGAAGTTAGAACCAATCAAATTCAAAGGCGGGACAGTTCAAAATACAGTAAAAATGCAGAAAAGAGCTGATTGGTTGAGCTAGCGGGGGCTTGGCTATCCCAGCCAATCAGAGCGCGAGCTACTTGTCCCATTGTAGTCTATGGAGAGATAGGGGCAATGAAATCTCGTCTCTCAGCGCCGTGCGGCATGGAGTATGATTTAAAAAATCATTTTTATTAAGTGTTAAATATTCTCTGAAAAAGAGCTGAAACCTTCTATAAACATAAATCAATTAAATCCCGAACAATGCATTTGTCGCCGAGACCGGCGCTACATAAAGAATTGGGATATAGAGAATTGCTGGGAAATACAGTAATTCAAATTGTTTAAGCTCTTCTCATTGGTCGGCAGAAACCAACCAATCAGAATAGGAGCTACAGTGGCCCATTCTAACCTATGTAGGAGTATTGACCAATCAGAATAGGAGCGACAGGGACCCATTATAACCTATGGAGAAATATAGACCAATCAAAGGCGGGACAGTTCGAAATACAGTAAAAATGCAGAAAAGAGCTGATTGGTTGAGCTAGCGGGGGCTTGGCTATCCCGGCCAATCAGAGCGCGAGCTACTTTCTCATAGAGTTCTATGGGGAAAAGAAATGCAGAGCGAGCTCTGTTTGTGATTGGCTAAGTTAAAAGAGGCGCGGTTATTTGGACCAATGGGAGAGCGAGCGACGCTCTTATGGGTTTTCTAATGCAATCTGGAATAAAACTGTACATGGCCAAAATCAAATGATAAGACTACAGAAGTTGTACCGATATGTATATAAAATGAACAATAATATTGGGGTAAAGAAAAAAAAATATTAATTCAATAAAATCCTGTTTATTTCTTTATTTTTGTTACACCCATACTATTGATCCTTGGCTAACGAAAATAAAGAAATAAACATGATTTTATTGAATTAATATTTTTTTTCGTTACCCCCATATTATTGATCATTTTATATACACATCGGTACAACTTCTGTAGTCTTATCATTTGATTTCGGCCATGTACAGTTTTATTCCAGATTGCATTAGAAAACCCATAAGAGCATCGCTCGCTCTCCCATTGGTCCGAATAACCGCGCCTCTTTTAACTTAGCCAATCACAAACAGAGCTCGCTCTGCATTTCTTTTCCCCATAGAACTCTATGAGAAAGTAGCTCGCGCTCTGATTGGCCGGGATAGCCAAGCCCCCGCTAGCTCAACCAATCAGCTCTTATCTGCATGTTTACTGTATTTTGAACTGTAATGCCTTTGATTTTGATTGGTCAATAGTTCTGCATAGGTTTTAATGGTTCACTGTTGCTCCTATTCTGATTGGCTGGTTTATGCCGACCAATGAGAAGAGCTTACAGAATTTGAATTACTGTATTTCCCGGCAATTCTCTATTTCCCAATTCCTTATGTAGCGCCGCTCTCAGCGACAAACGCGTTGTTAAGGATTTGATTGATTGATGTTTATAGAAGGTTTCAGCTCTTTTTCAGATCATATTTTACACGTAATAAAAATGATTTTTTTATTCATACTCCATGCCGCATGGCGCTGAGAGCCGAGATTGCATTGCGCCGATCTCTCCATAGACTACAATGGGACAAGTAGCTCGCACTCTGATTGGCTGGGATAGCCAAGCCCCCGCTAGTTCAACCAATCAGCTCTTTTCTGTATTTTTACTGTATTTTGAACTGTCCCGCCTTTGATTTTGATTGGTCTATATTTCTCCATAGGTTAGAATGGGTCCCTGTCGCTCCTATTCTGATTGGCCGAGATAGCCAAGCCCCCGCTAGCTCAACCAATCAGCTCTTTTCTGTATTTTTACTGTATTTTGAACTGTCCCGCCTTTGATTTTGATTGTTCTATATTTCTCCATAGGTTAGAATAGGTCCCTGTCGCTCCTATTCTGATTGGCCGAGATAGCCAAGCCCCCGCTAGCTCAACCAATCAGCTCTTTTCTGTATTTTTACTGTATTTTGAACTGTCCCACCTTTGATTTTGATTGGTCAATAGTTCTCCATAGTTTTTAATGGTTCACTGCCGTTCTTATTCTGATTGGCTGGTTTATGCCAACCAATGAGAATAGCTTTCAGAATTTGAATTACTGTATTTCCCGGCAATTTCCAAGATCCTAATTCCTGATGTTGCGCCGTTCTAGATTTTTGGAAAGTGTTTTTTTTATTTTTGAGGTTTGAGCTCTTTTTCTGATAATCTTTTACGCCTTTATAAAGGCGATTTTTTCGGAATCATACTCAATGCCGCACGGAGCTGAGAGACGAGATTTCTCTTGCGATCCTCTATGTTTCCTCTCATGTTCCGTTCTCGCTTCACTTCGCCTTCGCATTTAGACCAGAATCAACCAGGTCTGCCTGTCGGAGCTGCCGAGCGCTGCACTGCGCCGCACGTTGCCGACTCGCGATCGTACTTGACTCAGAGTTTTCTAGCGCGCCGCGTCCCGCCCCGGAACGCCTACACCACGCCCACACCGCGCCCATTACACGCCCCTTCATGCGGGGAGCATCTGAAAGTGGCGAACGCTGCGCCTAACACTGCATCCCTGCGTCTGACAAGGGATTCGGGCCAGTGAGGCGCAGGCTACGCCAGAAAACAGGCATAAAAGCCGTTCATACATGTGGCTCTATGTGTAGGCAGAGTAGGCTGTGGCAGGAAGTAGTCTCTAGATACGCATATCGCTATAGTAGAATGCCATTTAAGTCATACAGGTGACAAGGTAGAAACTGTTCTTAAATAGGATTATGAAAATTCACCTACAATGTTAGGTAAGCTTTAAAAAAAAAAAAAACTCTACATTTAGACAGTAATATTAAAGTGTGGCATGATAATGTATTACAAAAACTCTACACAACATGCCCTCACTTGGTGACACAAGAGAAATTTAGACAGATCACCAGCAAGCCTTAATATTAGAGGTTGAACTTTTACTTTAATAAATGCCTTAAAATTCAGGTTTTAACACAGTTAAAAAATATTTTAACAGTTTACATTAAAGAAATCTACATAAACGTTGACTAATTAAGAGCACTTTGCTTTAATGTTTTTGTACTAATTTTAAGTTTTTCTATATAATTATATTTCATGTCCAGAGTTGCTTTTATAATTCTGCCCTTAGAATGCAGGGGAGATATATAGTGCAGGTCAGATCATCAAACCCCACTGCAGTGAATTATTGGTTCATCTAAACAAATACAGTACACATATTTAACTGTGAGTAACACTTTCCATGCTATGCTATTAATCTATTTATAATAACATTTATATAAATTGTATTATTGTAAATTGCATAAAAATGAAATAGCAAGTGGGACCTCATGTAATTACACAATTAACTTCAGTATTGATTGGCTATTGTTGCTATATATTTAGCGTATAGATTGACAGAAACCATTAACCCTGATGAAAAAATTATAGGACTTTATGTCTTATAAAGAGAACCCCATTTTTAAATCAAAGGTAGCCAGGCTCATCATCTGTATACAAAGATTAAATATAAGGTACATAAGCAAACTGAATAGATATTGAATGCTACAATCTATAATCTATTCTTTAATTATATTTTCTCTTTTCTTTCATCTCAAGTTGTATGCAAGATAAGGACTTTATTGTAAATTTGGTTCTTTATATATTTTTTTCTTTCTCTTTCTGAAGTTATTTCTTTACCTTTAGCCTCTTGAAGTAAATATCAAATAATTTTACACTTGTATATATAGACTTACATAACCAAAGACAAATTCAACTGACTTTACTATAACTACATAAATTCATTTTGGTTATCATGGGCAATATGTGATAACAAAGAGTATAATAAAAATAAAGCAAAGATGTACACTACTTATCACTGAATTTGCAACACAAACAAGCAAAAAAGTCTTGAAATTACAGAAATCACAGTATCAATAAACATGTTAATGATATGCAAATGTTGAAAAATAGAAACAAGATATTCTAAATATTTAGATTTTTTTTCATCATTGTGTTTGAATGCCATGCACACAAATACACACACTTACACATTTTGGCATAGTGTCAATGAGGTTATTAATGGTTGTGTGATCTTATTTTTACATTTCAAATGATTTTGTTGCAGGATGATAAACAGTGCATAGGAACAAAAGCAGTCCCAGAAATGTCTCTGAAGAGATGTGTGGATCCTAGGGCTATGTTTGGCAGATACCTGACCAGCTGAAGCCAGGGACATCAGGACAAGAACAGGAATAGAGATGGTCAAATCGATTCTAACGAAGTGGAATTCGTTTAGAATTTCCGGAAACCTTAGGTTGTGCATGAAGCCGAAGTTTATGGTACTTCGCGGGAACGAATCGTTTCCATGAGCACATGGCGTGACATGGGGCAGAGAACTCTGGGAGAAAGAAAGGAACACCCTTAATGACATGTGCAGACATGAAGCCAATTAGCAACCAGCGGGCTTATGTGACGTCACAGCCCTATAAATACGTACGCCCATGTTACATTCACGCACTTCTCACTGTGACTCCTGTCAATAAGCATCTGGCTACTGCAGCACTATGTTGCACTCTTTAGCAAAGAAACTAGTTTTTTTCCAGCTACTGGAGTGAAAGACCTTTACAAGTGCGTGTCATATACACACTTGTTACTCAACCAGCGTTATTATTTTGTTTTAAATTGTGGGGTATTCTCCCTAAAGTCCAGGGTGGGTGTACTTCTGCCACATATACACCCAAATTACATCTGGTTGTTCTGTAGGGTATTTCATACCCAAGGCTTAATTTAACCTCTTGATTGTGGGTTAATTTGGACTAAAAGACAGGGGGCGACATGTATGAATCTCGCCACGTCGGAGCGCATGTTTCCGCCAGTTTACCGGCGAAATTTGCGCCTCATGTATGTCGGTGCCGAAGTGCACTCATACAAGAGGTGTAAAGTCCGCCGCGCCTCGCCAGTGTGTGGGGTGCAGTGCGGGGACTTAGGCGCAGTGCGGGACTGCGCCTAATATTCGCCGTCCGAGGAGGTGCGCTCATACATGCAGGGAAAAGTTCACCGCGCCTCGCCAGTGTGTGGGGCGCAGTGCGGGACTTAGGCGCATTGTGGGACTGCGCCTCACATGTAGTCCGAGTCGAGACGTTCTGGAAAACAGCGAGAAATCATTAAACATGTCTGTGCGGCATGGAGTATGAATAAAATATCGCCTTTATTAGGTGTAAAACATTCTCTGAAAAAGAGCTCAAACCTAATAAAAAAAATACATAAATAAAATCACTTTCCAAAAATCCAGAACGGCGCTACATCGGGAATTTGGATATTGAAAATTACCGGGAAATACAGTAATTCTAATTCTGTAAGCTATTCTCATTGGTCGGCAGAAACCAGCCAATCAGAATAGGAGCGACAGTGAACCATTATAACCTATGGAGAAGTATTGACCAATCAAAATCAAAGGCAGGACAGTTCAAAATACAGTAAGAGCTGATTGGTTGAACTACGGTAGCGGGGGCTTGGCAATCCTGGCCAATCAGAATAGGAGCGACAGGGACCCATTATAACCTATGGAGAAGTATTGACCAATCAAATTCAAAGGCGGGACAGTTCAAAATACAGTAGAAAGGCAGAAAAGAGCTGATTGGTTGAGCTAGCGGGGGCTTGGCTATCCGCCAATCAGTAGCGCAGAGCTACTTTCTCTCCATTGTAGTCTATGGGAGAATTGGGGCAATGAAATCTCGTCTCTCAGCGCCGTGCGGCATGGAGTATGATTAAAAAATCGTTTTTATTAAGTGTAAAATATTATCTGAAAAAGAGCTGAAACCTTCTATAAACACAAATCAATCAAATCCCTAACAACGCGTTTGTTGCTGTCACCGGCGCTACATCAGGAATTGCGATATAGAGAATTGCCGGGAAATACAGTAATTCAAATTCTTTAAGCTCTTCTCATTGGTTGGCAAAAACCAGCCAATCAGAATAGGAGCGACAGTGACCCATTATAAGCTATGGAGAAATATGGACCAATCAAATGAAAAGGCGGACAGTTCAAAATACAGTAAAAAAAGGCAGAAAAGAGCTGATTGGTTGAGCCCAGGCGGCAGATATGAATCCACCAATCATATGTAGTGCGTCTATTTTGAATGGAGAAAGAAGGGCGCGATAGAAGGGCTCCCTAAAAGTTATTACTGTCTATGGAAAATATTCTAGTACTGTGATTGGTTGGGGAGAAGAGGGGCTAGTCCTGCTTAGCCAATCAGCGGCTGAGCTACCTTCTCATAGAGTTCTATGGGGAAAAGAAATGCAGAGCGAGCTCTGTTTGTGATTGGCTAAGTTAAAAGAGGCGCGGTTATTTGGATCAATGGGAGAGCGAGCGACGCTCCTATGGGTTTTCTAATGCAATCTGTAATAAAACTGTACGTGCCCGAAATAAAATGATAATACTCCCGAATTTGTACCGATCTCTATATAAAATGAACAATAATATGGGGGTAATGAAAAAAAAATATTAATTCAATAAATTCATTTTTATTTCTTTATTTTCGTTAGTTAATGATCAATAGTATGGGTGTAACGAAAATAAAGAAATAAAAATGGCAGCAGCATGAGTAGGCCACAGAGTGGCAACTGACAGATTGTGAAGGTGGCAGCAGCATGATTAGGCCACAGACTGGCACAAGTACACAGAGTGGAGGTGGCGGAGAGTGGCACAATGTCATAATTTTGAGGTGGCGGCAGCTAGGGGGAATTAAAGGGGAAAGGTGGCAGTAACAGCAACATCAAGCCAGAGAGGGGACATGGTGCATACCCTGGAGATGACAACAGCAGCATGGGGAGACGGGAGTGGTGGTGGCAGCAGCATCAGAAGGCTACATAATAGCCAGTGAAGAGTGGGGAGGTGGGTGTCAATACCAGTCCCGGTAGGTTTAAGGTGGTTGGGGGGACGGGGGAAAAAAAGCTGGGCAGGTAGCCAAAAGAATCCGGGGTTCAGGGTCTGCTCCAGGTGCTGCTGGTGGGTACCTAAATCATTAGGGGATGAAGAAAGCTGCTCATCAACAACTCCAGACTCAGGTTGCTGCTGATGGGGCTGGTACTGCTCCTAACCCCCATCGCCCCCACAGCAGCCGTGGCAGTGGTACAGGAGTGCTGATGAACCACCCGGTCAGACCAGCTAGAGGATGGACGATGGCGCAGATAGGCAGCGGTCAACTAACTACATAGGATGTCTCTATAGTATTTGAGTTTGTCCTCCGTCTTGGCAGGTGAAAAATGCCAGCATTTGGGATCGGTAATGAGGGTCCAAAAGGGTGGAGAGCCAGAAGTCATCCCTCTGCCGGATGGGACAATTAGTGTACTAGCCAGGCAAATCAGCATGAAGCGGGCCATCTGCGCAAGTGACTTTGAGGGACTCCCTGCCTCCATCTCCACTGTATAATGCCACGTTGTGTCTGGGTCATCTGCCTTGTCTTCCTAATACTCCGGCTGCTCCTACTCCTCCCCTGTCACCTGAATAAATAAAAAAACACTCATATAACTAGACACTGCTTGTGCTCCAATGTCTTCTTCCTCCAGTTCAGCCCCCACTGGACTCATGTGGCCGTGAGATGTAGTCGCCACATCTCCAGTCCCCTTACCAGACAGATTTTGCAGCATCTATTCAAGACATTAAGCAGTGGAATGATGTTATTTATCCGGGAGTCCTGGCGACTGACAATACTGCCTCCCAAAGGGTCTGTGAAACGCAGGTGTCCCGCATGCGCCACGGCGACATAAAAATTACAAGGATCTCTGTCCCTTGGATCATCAAGAAATCATTAATGGCCTTTCTCTTTTTCATCAATTTCTCACTGTTTTGCCCTGTTCATTGATTTCTCTCTGTTTTTCTCTTTTCATAGTTTTTCTGCTCTGTTTAGCTCAAGGAGGGTGTGCTTGGCGGTGTAGAAATGGCTAAAGTTCATGCAAAGCTTCCTGTCAAGTTCTCTGAACTGTGCATAGTCCACCACTTAAAAAGGGATGGACAGCAGTACCAACAACTTGGACAGGAGCACGGTCAGCTTATGCACTTAGGAATGGCTACACGCATACTGCTGTCTCTTGGCAATCATCTCAAAGAACGACTGCTGGCACCATGGGCATCGAGGAGCAGGAGCATCTGGACCGGTAGATGATGTGAAAGTCAAGCAGTTGTCTTCGGCAGAGGTGGTGGAGCCTTGACTGCCTGAAATGGGAGGCGTGCCACTGGGTGCTGCTGTTGCTGAGGATGGACCACCACATGTGAGACACGTTTCTCCCAGGGCACTGTATGGTGATGCTGCATGTTGATGCAGGGCTGTGGTGCCAACGTTAGGTACCTGGTCACGCTTTATTTTCTGCCCACAGATTGTACCTAAAGCCCTGTTCACCTCCTCTGGCGTCTTATTAAAAAACTGCCACACTGCGGAGTAGGTGATTTTACGACCAATGCTCCGCACTGACTGACTGACTTACCGCCGCTGCCTCGTTGATCCCCTGCGCTGCTAATGTCTGGGACCTGCAAAGTAGGTGGTCTAAATCGTGGCTGTTTGCCTCCCGACCTTACACTGCTACCACCCTGCTGATTCCTCGCCACACTACTGACTTGTTGGCTATGCCACTGCCTGACATGCAAGCTGCCGCTCTCTTCTCCCGATGATGAAGTCCTTGCTTCCAGGTTAGTCGAAGATAGGCGACCGCCTAGGGCGCCACTTCATCCCAGGCAGAAAAGGGGGCTCAAGGAGGCATGGATTGGGCTGAATTTTCCATTTGGGGGGGCATTTTATGCCTATTTTAACTAGGGCACCAGAGTACCTTGCCCCAACCTTGCTTGCTTCACTTGGCTCCCAAGTGCGATCGGCTACATCAATTGCCTGTCACCATTGTCTTCCTCAACGGTGTTGCTGTACAGAGCCTGACCGCCCGCAAAATAAGCACCATGCCATTCTCCTCATCACTAATTGTCCGCTTCTGCAAGAAGCAGCGGATGTCTTCCCCACCTCTTTGCTGCCCACTGTCCTCAAATAGTTCATCCTCACTGTATAGTGGCGCAAAGCCCACAGCACATAGTAGTTCTCTTGAACCGAACGTGACAGAGGCGGGTTGAGGACAGGTGAAGGCCCCTGACCTGCTCCCCAGCAATGCCAACTATAAGTTGACTCTTTGCCGGGGTTGTCAGATGGCATCTGGGAGAAAGTGGATGACCTAGTCAACCATTCGAGAACCGTTGGTTTGGTGGTCAACACACGTTAGCTAGATGACACCAGAAGCTCTGGCCTCGCGTCCCTTTACTGTGCTGTGACCTTTGCCTGCTCCAGGAACCTAACAGTGCATTATTTGTTACCCCATGTGATCAGGCACACTCACAACCCTCACAGTTTTAAGTGCGCTCTGAAAACTCATCTTCTTAGACAAGCCTACCAAGATCCCTAATTGTTAACCCTCCAAATTCTGTCACACATTCGTCACTTCCTGCACTTTGGCACCCAAAGGCACTTATATGTATATAGATGTATGCTTGGGATGGCAGGTTCATCCATACATGGCAGGTTCATCCATAGCATACATCTTATGTATACTACCCCATGTTTATGTAACATGGCTGGACCATTGTAAACCAAGCACTTGTCACCCTTTGTTTCACCCATACACCCTAATAGATTGTAAGCTCTTGCGAGCAGGACCCTCACACATCGTGTCTGATTTGTAAGTAGCTTTTTTTATAATGTAATGTCTGGTTTGTCTTTGCTTATACCCTCTATATTGTAAAGTGCTGCGGAATATGTTGGCGCTATATAAAGATGATTACTATAGTAGGATCTTGGCCCTTAGCTTGGTTCTTTCCAGCTGGCGCTGACATTACCTTGTCAGGCTGCTTTCCCACTTCAGTTGTTTGGTCCGTTTTGCCCCTGTAACTGCCCAGAGAAGTGAAGTGTGAAATGATTCTAGTACCGGCGCCTGTCATCTGCTTGTCATACTAAAACACAGCATTGTATGAAGACCAAACCACGCTCCCTATGCATATTTGAGAATGGCACAATGTTCTACAACACCCTACAGGCTCTCTGCAGCCAGGAAATAGCTGTTTTTTAACGCGATTCACCGCAAATAAATTCGGATCGAAAGGAACTTTGCCGGAAAATTCGTCGAACTTGGCGAATCAAATTTTTGAGAAATTCGCCAATCTTTTAACAGGAAACTTGGATGACAGACACATGGAAAGTCGATTCTGGACCAGGAGGTATGACAACAGGAACAGGGGATTCCAGACCTGCAGGCGGGACACTAAGAGCAGTGGATTCCGGACCAGCAAGCATGACACGAGGAACAGAGGATTCTGGACAAACATACGTGACACCAAGAACAGCGGATTCTTAACCAGCAGGAAAGACACCAGAAACAGCAGAGTCCGGACCAGCAGGCAAGATGCCAGGAATAGCAGATTCAGAACTAAGAGGCAAGACACCAGGGACAGCTAATTCCAGACCAGCTGGGGTGACACCAGGAACAGCGGATTCCGGACCAGCAGGCAAGATGCCAGGAACACAGAAGACCACAGACCAAAGAACTAGAACACGGTACTGGACTGCACATGGGACAACAGAAAACAGCAGACACAGGATTCAGACAGCAGTAGACCAAGATGGGTTAGCCAGAATGCAGGAGGAAGGTGGACACAAACAGAAGACTAACACGAGGGACAAATCCAAAGACTGAAACAGAGACTGAACCAGTAGAAAGGAAGGGTTAAAACCAGGTAGGTGACAAAGACAGGCTAGTGCCACAGGCACACAGACAAAGGCTAGGGTCTTAGGAACTCAGGGGGCTTGAGCCAAGTGCAGAACACCCTATGACTTCAATACCAACACTCAGGCCCAGACTGGTGGTGGTAGCTGGGTTTATAGCTCAGCCTAATAGGACATGAGCTACAGCTGAGAGAGAGTGCTCAGAAACAGGTGTTAACTGTGACCATGCTGGTGGTCAGGAAAACACTAAGCAAATGCAACATACCAACCACTAGGGTCAAATGGCATGTTGCAGGTTGAGCAGAGGCAGGATACCTTGCTGATCGTGACACTTATGACACGCTGAATGCACTTAAGCTTGCAAATCATTAAAGATTGACTGATGGCAGCTGTCACAAGTCACTCTGCGGCCCCCACGCCAGGTTGCGGACACGCTCGTGTCTCCCGGATCCCTGTTGCTGTTTACTCACCTCTCCCCATTCCCGCTCCCAAGGGTGCGTCCAGGCCATCTCTGTGAAATGTAAAGGACCAGCGCACCGGTAATTGGTTAATTGTCGGATGCTAACCCTATATACACCCCACCAACTACCACCCCCCTCCCCCGTCATCCCTGCCAGATCTTTGGTGCTCATTCCCATAGAGAAAGCATTATATTCCTGTTACTGCTGTTACCGTGTACCAGTTTTCCTGCTCTATACCACAGACCCCATTGCCTATCTTGACCTCTCTGCCTATTCCCAACTACATCTCCATCTAACGACTCTGTGCTACGCTACACCCCAGTAGCTACACGCTAAACCCCAGTCGCCACCACAAGCAAGTCGCATCAGAGGTAGCAATCTGGTAATCTTCCACGCGTGTTGAGGTCCAACATGCCTTGCGGTGGGCTCTGGTGCAAAACAGGAGGTTACTTAGACTCTCTTAGGTTACTACACTCCCTGACGTGGCTTACACCATCACTTACGGTGGTCCAGTGAATCCACATCATCATTACAGCAGCTTCCTTTGCAATGCCACTCAATGACATTCAAGGTCTGCTTAATGAGAGATAATTCTGTAGACACTTCAGGCCATGATAGCACATTTAGGCCATGTAGTCTGCTGTGAAACTTTAGAGAAATGGCCGTGGTTCCACAACCAAATCAATGTAACACAGAGTTTTTACTGTAAAAACGGGAGGGCAGAGCCAGCTGTCACTGTATATATATATTAACAGGGAGTCTTCAGACATCCTGCTTCTCTGCCCCTGCAGTCATGTGACCCTTGGGGCTCGGTGACTACAGAAGCTGCTAAGTCTTATCAGACCCAGGTCAGCTCTGCAGTGACTTTTATGCCCCTCCCTATGCCACAAATTGGTCATTTGCAGGTCTTAGTGATACCCACTACTTCCTCGATTTGCATAACCTTATGGCTTGCCCTTTTAGGTGTTGTAATTTCAATTTTGGGTAGTGTAAATATGCACAATACTTCATGGCTAATGATCTAGTGTGTAGGCTTATTTTTTTGATAGTTACAGGAAAAATAAAAATTAATTTAGCAAAGCACCTAAGTGGTTAGCATTCTGCAGTGAATTGAGGACAGAGAAGAGGTAAGGAAAAGATTTAGTACACATATTATGTGTGCATTCTTTAATCACTACAATACTGTAAGGCTAGGTTTACACTGCTAATGTCAAAATGTCATCCAAAATCCGACAGCATTTTGACATTGCTGTACCAGTTTTCGGATTTGCCATACAATTGAATGTATGGGAATCTGATAGCAATCAGGTAAAAAACCTGCAGAATATACAATATGTTGCATATTCTGCTGGATTTTAAAACCGACGGTAAAAAAAATTGTGCTGTGTAGACTACATTTAATGCTGTATCTAGTTCATGCACCGTATGCATTTATTTGGTCAATAAAAATGACTTGCAGATGCACCATGTTATTCTTATCACCACCATGCACCATTCTTATCAAACTTTTTAAGGAGGCAGGGGGATATGCAATCCTACGCAGGAGAGACAGCTATTTCTGAACGTACTTTGTGAAATTCTGCCTGTATAAAATCTAAATAATTAGGTTTTTGCTTAAACAAACCTTTACTATGTATTTTAAGTATTGTAAAGCAGCATGCAAAAACTATTTTTACAAGTATACACATATGACATCTTAAGGAAAAACTATATTCAAAGGCAAGCAGAAAATGCATACAACTCCACTAAAAATATATACCAGAATGTTTCAGTCTGTGAAGAACCACAGTAGACAAACTGTGTGCAGACCATTCTGCCCCTAATGAAGTCGCTAGCTTCCTACTTTGAGACCTGAACACCAGTGAAGGAACTTTCAGAAGCAGGTCAAGAGGCAGCAAAGCTGAAGAAAAGAAAGGAATAGATAGTGTTTCATGTTATAGCTTAAGAGAAACTTTTAAGCTTCTGTGCTCAAAAAGCAAAGAATTACCTGGTCTTGGTTTCGAACCTGTGCTTCCTGTGTGCTCCCTGGAAAATATATTGTGTAAAATCTTTAAATAAGGCTAAGAAAAAAAGAGTAGATTTTCTTGAACATAATTAAAAATAGATACAAATGTTTCAGAAGATGAACCTTTATAAATTATATGTTATACAGTTTTCTAATGTACATGGTGCTTGAAAGTTTGAGAACCTTTCAACATATTCTATATTTCTGGATAAACTGTACCAAAAACTACTTTAAATTTTCACACAATTCCTAAAAGTATGTAAAGACAAGAAAATCAAACAAATGAGTAAAAGTATTAGACTTGGTCATTTATTTATTGATGAAAATGATCCAATGTCACATATTGGCAAAATGAAGTGAACCTTTGCTCTCAGTATCTGGTATGACCTCCATGTGCAGTAATAACTGCATCTAAATGGTTCCAGTAATTGTTGATTAGTTCTATACATCAACTTGGAGGAATTTTAGCCCATTTATCCATACAAAACAGCTTCAACTCTTATGTTAAAGAGTTTCCTCTTATGAACTGCTCATTTCCAGTCCTTTCACAACATTTTTATTGGATAAAGGTCCGGACTTTGACTTGGCCCTGACAAAATTTTCATTTTATTTTTCATTAACCATTCTTTAGCAAAATAACGTATGTGCTTAAAGGGGGTTTCTTACAGGGCTGTTTCAATGAGTCACAAGCAGTTTACACTCACTTTAGCAGTGATTAGCATATTCAGATTTCAGCTATGCCGTTACACTGACAAGTATGGGAGAGCTTATCTTCATTAAACAAAAGCTACAGGTGCTGTGAGGACTTAATAAAATGGCTTATCTTGTTAGAGATAATTTGTTTTCTTTGGACTGAGCTGTCAGTCCATTGGGTGAAGTCACTCCCTGCTCTCTCATGTAATCAGAAAAAAGAGTTATAGTCTGGTATGCAGGTAACCATAGAAGTCAGTGTTTACACAAGAGCACCTAAAGTTCTCTTATCTCATGACTAAAGTAATATCAACAAAGCAATATATTTATAAAAAGCCTTCACTTAGCAGTCCTTTCATGTTGAAAGCTAACCTTTGTAGTAAGAATATTCCTTTAAGGTCATTGTCTTGCTATATGGGCCATGTTCTGTTAAGATTCAGCTTATAAACAAATTACTTGACATTTTTCATTCGAATTTGCTGGTATCATTAATAACTTATTGTTCCATCAATAGCAGCAAACCAGCCAGGCCTGGATGAAGCAACAGAGGCTAAAAGCATAATACTACCACCCACCGTGTTTCATAGATAGTTTTAGGTTTTTATGCTGTAATGAAATGTTTTCCATTCTTCAAACATCACAACTCTCATTTAACCCCTTACTGACATTTGACGTATGAACACGTTATAGCGTTGATAAGGGGCTTAGTAGCACATCTGGTGGGTGCCGGCTACACATCTGGTGGGTGCCGGCTGCTAATTGCAGCTGGTACCAATAAAAAGTAAACTTCTGCCCGCAAAAAATTAACCGTCACTCAAGTCTGTAGGTAGAACAACAAAAAAGTTTTTGGTCACAGAAAATGGCCCTGTGGCAAAAATTTGAAAAATAGAGAATGTTTGGATTACCAAAACATAATGAAAACTCTACATGTTAACCACTGCCAGATTTGTATTAAACAGTAGAATACAGATAACACATAATTTATACCAAAGACTGAACGCTGTAAAAGCAAAACTTATGCAAACATAGCGAAAGTACGTTTTTTACACATTTTGCCTCACTTCGAATTTTTTTGCAGTTTCTCTGTATATTCTATGGTACGGTGAATGACACCATTCGGAAGTACATCTTGTCCCACAAAACAAAAGCCTTATATGTCTATGTAGGTATAAAAATAAAAAAATTTGGGGAGGGAAAAACGAATGTGACAAAAAAGAAAAATGGCTTAGTCAGGAAACTATTAAAGCAAAATCTTGTTAGAACAAACTTTCGGCTTGTACAGGTGATCTTTAGCAAACTACCAATTCCTTTGGAGAGCAGCAGGTTTCTCCTTGCAATCCTGAAATGTACACCATGGTTGTTTGTTGTACTCCTGATGGTGAACATATGAACATTAACATTAGCTTATAAATTACCTTAGGTTCTTGTGTGGCCTTTGTGATCTTTGTTGGTGACCACTCTTGGGGAGGTTATAACGGTCTTGAATTTCATCCATTACTGCACAATCTGTAGAACTGTAGATTGGCAAAGTCTAAACTCTTTACAGATGGTTTTGTAATAGCCTGATGAGCATCAATAACTCTTCTTTATTTGTTCCATGATAGATTCTTGTTCTTTAAATAAAATAAGCTGCCCCCACACACCTAATTGTCATCTCACTGATTTAAAACTCAAAATTCTGAAGGTTCACAAACTTTTAAGCACCACTGTATTTTGTCAATTAACTGCTTGCAGTTTTTAAGATCTCTTCAGGGGGTAGAAAACCATCATGGTCTTGTGATTGACATTTATTTGTAAGCATTGGTGTAACTATAGCTGTTAAAAACATAGCAGATCCTCCCAGATGTTGAGGAGGACCACATAGGTGCAAGGAAATTGAATGTTTTAGCATTGAACAGCAAGCTGGAGGCTTTATGCTATCTAGCACTACTAAGTGGGTTCTCTGTTATATAGTTATATATATAGTTATACCTCTTGGAGTAAGGCTTGTTAAGGTTACAGTACAATTAACATAGCTTGTTTTAAAATTAGGCAACTGTCTATCATGACAAAAGAAGATTTCTATCCACCAAAGCTTGGATTTAGAGGGGAGGAGGGAGAGAAGGATATCAGCACCAACTTAATATTGAGGTTGCTTTTTAAATTGCCTTTTAATCATATTTTCAATTAGATTGGCCCAGTCGATAATGGCATGTATTACCCCTGTCGCTCTCTGCTTCCTTTCTCAGCTATGGGCTCCACTGTACTAGATCCAAACATTGACAACATCAGAACCCTGTGTGCAGCAGCACCTGGAGCTGAAAAACAATCCAGTAGCAAGTAGTGTAAGTAAATAGCTATGTCTGAATTTAAGGTCTGGATTAATTTAATATAAGGCCTGGATTAATCTTGGCATTTAGTCTGGAGACTGAATTTATGAAAGAATCTAGTTTAGTGTCTTAATTTAGGAGTCTGTTCAGAATTATTTTTTTTCCACCATATAGATTTTAATCCTGGATCCGCCACTGCTACTATTGTAAGTAAGACATGAAAGCGCTTTAAGAATGACTGAATAAAAGACCTTGACAACCTGAAGAAATTAGTACACAGAGCTGAAGACTTTCATAACTTCTCATTTTACAATATATACATTTTATTTGCTGAAACTGTAACACCTCTTTAAAACTTGTGAAAATAGAGAATAACCTTATTTTGTTATGGAAGTTAAACCATATATTTATCTACTCATCAAGGCAAACACATAATACTTGTCAGGTGTGTACAATGGCTGATGGATCTAATATACAGAATTCAATTTGTACATTTTTCAATCAATGAAATGGAGTAAAAATTTGTCACTAACAATCTTACTCCAATGTTTCAACTGCATGATGAAACGTCTACAGGCAATGTTTGCTCCCTCTTGGCTTCGTTAGGCTATGTCTATACTGCATCAGACAAAAAAAGGCCCAAAAGCGGCCGTTTTTTCTCTGATGCAGGACCACAGCTTTTGTCACGCTTTGTGACAAAAGCTGCGGTCGCTCCTCGTTTTCCTAACGTCCCCCATAAAATTGTAATGTATGGGAGGACGGCAAGAAAATGAGAAGTGGCGGCGTATTATACAACTGCCGAAAGACGGGCAGAGAAAAGACAAGCTGTGTAGACTGCAGCTCGTCTTCTCTATTGCCGTCTATGGGGCCGCACTAACGATCGTATCTGCGGTGCTTTTAAAAAACGAAAAGCGCCGGAGATACGATCGTTTTCTTATGCAGTGTGGACATAGCCTTAGACTCATATTAGCCACAATCTATTTTCATAGCTAGGTCACCAAACATGTATAAACTAACACTACAGAATTCAAAATCGTAGTAGCAGAATGCTAACATATACCAGTCAAATGTATGCTAATTTTTCAAAATCTATCAGTACATCAGTGTATACACTAATCAGCCAAAACACTAAACCCTTAGGGCCACATGTATGAAAACTGTCTAGGTTTAAAACTCACTTTGTTGCCCACAGCAACCAATCAGAGCTCCCCTCTCATTTTTCCAGAGCACTATATGAAATGAAAGGGCCGCTCTGATTGGGTGCTATGGGCAACAAAGTGAGTTTTAGACCAAGACAGTTTTCATTCATGTGGCCCTTAATGACTGATTTTTCAGTTTTTCCTTTTCTCCACCCTGCCTTGATGGATTGTTTTTTGGAAAACAAATTGTATTTTTAATGGTACCGTTTGATGCACCATGTAATGTACTACGAAACCAAAAAAAGTTATTTTTAAAGTGGAATAGAAAAAACTCAATGCATAATTGATGGAGGGTGCAGGAGTTAATCATGTGGTATAAATCACATGGCACATTTAATCTGCATGTCAGTACAATGCCTGCAACACCAAAGTTATATAGTTTCTGTTACAGTATGTTTTTCGATTCAATGAACTTTTCTTTAAATTTGCTTTGCATTACCATTTTTAAGGCCAGTAACATTTTTACCTGCTGTTAGAACGAGAGCTCATTTTTGTGTGGTGATTTGTAGTTTTTATTGGTACATTTGGGGTTTATTGACATTTTGGGTCAAAGATCACTCAAAAACTGCAATTCTGGTGGTTCTTTTTAAACAAAATTCACTGATAAATAATATAATATGTATAAGTTGAGAATTTTATGGATGCAGCAATATCAGTCATGTCATTTGTAATTGTTTGTTTTTTAAAGGATGCACTTTCCACTAACAATGACATCTTATAGGTACAGAATCTCCCTCACATTTTTGTACAGTACACCCCTCCAGTTTTTGTAAATATATTATTATTTTTTTTCATGGGACAACACTGAAGATATGACACTTTTGATACAAGGGAAAAAATCAGTGTACCCTTTAAACAGTCAATTTGGTGGCCTCAAAAAACTCAAAACGCATTAAAGTCTATACAGCGAAAAAAAAGAGAGTACACCCCTACGAATAGACAAAGTGTCATTATTTTGTGTGGCCATCATTATTTTCCAACACTGCCTTAACCCTCTTGGTCACGGAGTTTACTAGAGCTTTTTAGGTTTTCAGCCATGGGAAACCTTTTCCCCTCCTCCCTGCACATCACGGGGCGTGGAGTTTTGAGATTGCGTCCTCCACCTTCCATTTTGGGCCGACAGATTTTAAAAGGGTTTAGGTCTGGGTATATGCTTGGGCATCCACACCTTTACCCTGATTTTCTTTATAAGGGGTGATCATTTTGGGGTACCGTCTTTGGGGGGCGTTTCTATTCGAATATTGCTCTGCGGCCCAGTTTCTGAAGGGAGGGGATCATACTCTGCTTCAGTATGTCACAGTTCATGTTGGCATTCATGGTTCCCTCAATGAACTTTAGCTCCCCACAGCCAGCAGCACTCATGCAGCTCAAAATCATGACAGTCTCACCACCATGCTTGAATGTAGGCAAGACACCCTTGCCTTTATACTCCTCTTCTGGTTGTCACCACACACTCTTGATATCATCTAAACCAAATAAGTTTATCTTGGTCTCATCAGACCACAGGACATGAGTCAAATAATTCATGTCCTTATTCTGCTTGTCTTCAGCAAACTGTTTGCAGGCTTCCTTGTGCATCATCTTTAGAAGAGGCTTCCTTCTGGGACAACAACTATGCAGAACAATTTCATGCAGTGTGCAACATATGGCTGACCCTCCACCCCTTTAACCTCTGCAGCAATGCTAACAACATTTATTCGTTTATTTTGAAAAGACAGTATCTGGTTATGACGCTAAGCATGTGCACTCAACTTCTTTGGTCGAATCTAGGTGAGGCCTGTGCTGAGTGGAACCTGTCTAGTTAAACCGCTGTATGGCCTTGGACACCACGATGCAGCCCAGTTTCAGGGTGTTTTTACAATATTCTTATAGCCTAGGCCTTCTTTATATAGAGCAAAAAAAAATTTTCAGATGTTCAGAGTTCTTTGCCATGTTGAACTTTTAATGACCAGTATCAGAGATTTTGAGAGCGACAACACCAAATTTAACACACCTGCTCCCCATTCACAACTGAGATCTTGTCACACTAATGAGTCACATAACACTATGGAGGAAAAATGGCAAATTGGGCACAATTTTACTTTTTTCACTTAGGGGTGTACTCACTTTTGTTGCCAGCGGTTTAGACATTGATGTCTGTGTGCTGAGTTAGTTCAAGGGCACACCAAATTTACGCTGTTATACAAGCTGTACACTGACTGCTTTACATTGTTTTAAAGTGTCATATCTCAGTGCTGTCCCATGAAAAGAAATAGCACAATATTTACAAAAATGTGAGGGATTTACTCACTTTTGTGAGATACTTTAAATCATCTCATTCAAGGTGCCGATTGTGGTGATCAACTGAAACTAACAGCCAGCACCTGTCATGTATTGGGTTAAAACTACAGGTGAAGAATAAAAACTTTGATAAATCAGGTAGCAAGCGAACAATCAGTTTTTGAAGTTGTGTTGGCTTAATGTCTAAGTCAGAGCATCTACAAAATGTCAGGTCTAGTGGAGTGACCCCTGTAGGCACTGGTTGGTAACTACCAACAGTGGTTCAGGAAAGGACATCTGTTGCTCTGGTCTGACGGTCTTGGGCATCCATGTCTTCCTGTTGCACCTGAAGTGAAGGCTAGCCCATCTGGTCAAATTCAACAGAAGAGCTACTTTAGCAGAACCTCAATATACCCACCTTGTTTGCGATATTTCTTCACCGGAAGCACTGATACTTCGTTTTAGTGTGCCTGCAAAAATACAATGAAAATTTGCACCATAATATTTGAAATGTTCCCAAAAAAGTCTACTTATATATTATGTATTGTAGTCAAAAGCTTTATCATCTATCTATCATCTATCCACCACGGTCTCTGTTTCTAGCTGTTATTAGAGGTCCAGTGCATACGTTATAATTGTTTTTGTATAGAATAACCTTTTAACTTTTAAAATCATTACACTATTTTATTTTTTATTTGAATCTTTAAAAATAGGGCTTAAACTTTAGAATGTCTAATTGTCAAAAGGTGCAAGAGCTGACAACCATAATACATGGCAATATGGCACTGTAATCTATTGTTATGTATTATAAAGGTGGCTATGTGTCATAAAGGTGAACAAACAACCACATAGTCAATCCCAAGTTTGAACAAAAAACAAAACAAAAGGTTGAAAATCTAAAACAAATTAAAGTAAAAAAACAAAACACACACAACCTCTATCTCCCCAGTAAAAACACTTTGGGGAACATGTATGATAATTGCCTAGGTCTAAGACTTTCTTTGTTGCCCATAGCAACAAAACAGAGCTCCCCTTTCATTTTTTTCAGAACACTATATGAAATTAAAGGGGAACTCGGATTGGTTGCTATGGGCAACAAACAAAGTCTTAGACCTAGACGTTAGACACATAATAAGTATTGTCGCGTTTGTAACAATCCAATCTAAAAAATTATCATGTTTAGCCCCTATAATCCACAACATGAAAAAAAAACAGTAAAAACTATCCCAAACAAAAAGTTTGATGTACACCACAAGAATACCAATGAAAATGTCAATTTATCCTGCAAAAAATAAGTCTTATACAGTATGTCTCCATGGCAAATAAAAGAAAAAGTGTTGACTAGAACATAAAAACATGATTTTGGGTTTTTTTAAGTTTTTTTCAATTTTACTTATTCTATTTCACATTTTAGGTTTGGTTTAATTGGTTTATTCTATTTGGTTGAATTTTTTATTTTTTGCCTATTTTCTTCCAGCTGAAACTGAAAAGAGTTTGCTCATTACAATGATTAACGTTTAACATGTAGGGGAGATAATACAAGACCTTTATTTAACCTCTTCAGGACACAGCCAGTTTGGGACCCAAAGTCTGAGCCTCATTTTTCAAATCTAACATGTCAATTTATATTGGAATAACTTTTTAATATTTTTACCTATCCATGTGATTCAGAGATCGTTTTCCTGTGACACATTGTGCTTTAGGTTAGAAATTCTTGTCCATACAATGCTTGTTTATTTGTGAAAAATATCAAAAGGTTTTGAAAATTTGGAAAAATTAGCAGTTTTCAAAGTTCAAACATGTCTCCATCTAAGACAGTTATACCTCACACAATTGTTTATAACTAGCATCTACCATATGTCTACTGTATATTGGCATTATTTTTAAATCTTTTTATTTTTTTTTTACAACAGTAGGGGCTTAGAAAATTTTTCATATTTTCAAGAAAATTTTCAACACAGATGATTTAGGGACCAGTCCAGTTCTGATTTTGTTTTGAGGAGCCTGTATGTTAGATACCCCATAAATGAATCCACTGCACCCTTTAAACTATATGTGGGTGTAAACTGCTGTTTGGGCGCATGGCAGGGGGTACAAAGGAGGGAGCTCTATTTGGCATTTGGAACGTAGATTTTGGTGGGTGCCATGTCGCCTTTGCAAAGCCTCCAATGTACCAGAACCAGTGAAACCTTCCAGAAGTCACCCCATTTTGGATTGAACACCCCTCATGGATCTCATTTAGGGGTGTATTGTGCATTTTGGGTGCACAGGAGTTCTACAGATTTTTCAGCATTGGTGCATGAACATGGGGGGGGGGGTAAAAACACAGTTCGCCCATTTTTTTTGGGCTGCCATTTTACAGCATTCGCCTCGTCCAATGTTTTTTTGGGCTGCATTTCTACAGCATTCGCGATGCGGTATAAAAGACAAAATAACTTGTGTCAGTACAACTACAATAATATAAATTTTATATAGTTTTTATTAGATTTTATTACCTTTACGTGATAGAAACACGTTTGTAAAATATTTTATTTTTATATTGACATAATCCAACAGCCATACGTTTTTTCATTTTTCCGTATATGGAGCTGATTAACCCCTTAAGGACCCAGCCAGTTTTGGCCTTCCTGACACAGCCCTATTTTTGAAATCTGGCATATGTCACTTTATGTGAGGATAACTTTTTGACACTTTTACCTATCCATATGATTCAGAGATTGTTTTCTCGTGACACATTGTGCTTTAAGTTAGTAAGAAATTTTGATCCATACAATCCTTGTTTGTTTTTGAAAAATAAAAATTTCATGAAAATTTGGAAAAATTTGTCATTTTGAAAGTTCCAAAATTCTGCGTGCAAGACGGATAATTATTCACCACAAAATAATTTATAACTAGCATCTACCATTTGTCCACTATAGGTTGGCATCATTTTTTTAATTATTTATTTTTTTTTATGACATTAGAGGGCTTAGAAACTTAGTAGCAATTTCTCACACTTTCAAGAAATTTTGCAATATACATTTTTAAGGG
This sequence comes from Phyllomedusa bahiana, assembly GCA_025379985.1. NCBI lineage: Eukaryota > Metazoa > Chordata > Amphibia > Anura > Hylidae > Phyllomedusa > Phyllomedusa bahiana. Next base: position 74,805 of record JAODAL010004244.1, on the reverse strand, counting down.
ACTAGTCCAGTTCCCGACGTGGCTTTGAGGGGCCTGCATGTTAGATTACCCCAATAAATGCCCTCCATCTAAGAAAACCAAACCCCTTAAAGTATTTACAAACTGGTATAGAAGTTTGTTAACCCTTTTAGGTATTTCACAGAAATTAAAGCAAAGTGGAGGTGAAAATTTCCCCAATTTCACTATTTTTGCCGATTTTAAGATTTAATCTATTATTCACTGGAAAGGTAAATGTGACTAGGTAAAATGCAACATAATATCAATTCCCCAGGTCTGCCGTTTTTAGGATATCCCATATGTCGCCCTAGTCACTATTTGGCTCAACCACAAGCCTCGAATAGGAGGAGCATTTATGGACTCTGGGTCTCATTTTCAATACGATTTTATTTTAGGTGCCATCTCAGGTTTGAGGAAACCCTAAGGTGCTAAAAACTTAATATAAACACCCCTAAAAGACCCCATATTGGAAACTACACCCCTTAAAGGGAATTATATTCAGGGTGCAGTGGGGGTAATGGACCCCACAGGTGATTCCAATTTTTTTTTAGCATTTAGGCTGGGGAAATTTCGAAAAACATTTTTTTTTTTCCAACAATCTGCAATTTTAGCTTAAAATGTTTCATGTTTACAAGGAATCTGGAAAAAAGAAACCCCAAAAATTTTGTTAAAGCATTTTCCAAGTTTTCGGCAATACCCTACATGTGGTGAAAAACTGCTTTTTTGGGAAAACTCAGAGCTACAAGAGAGAGAGCGCATTTTGCTTTGGAACGCAGATTTTTGTGGGGCCATGTCACATTTGCAAAGCCCCAAGTAGTGAACAAGTGAAAAATCTTCAGAAGTCGCCCCATTTTTGGATTCAACGCCCTCAGGGACTCTCATCAAAGGGTTGCACTGTGCATTTTCGGTGCCACAGGTGTTCCATCCGTTTTTTTTTAGCATTGGGCCTGAAAAAAAATGGGGGAAAAAAAGCATTTCCCGCCATTGTTTTTGGATTTCAATTTTACAATTGTTCGCCGTGCAGTGTAATGACAGGAAAAACCTTTACTATGGGGCCCGGTTCAATTAAAATGATATAGATTTTATAAGTTTTTTCTGTTTTAAATTACTTTTACACAATAAAAATAGGTCTAAAAAAAAATTGCGTTTTTAAGTTTTTCCTATTCTGACAAGCCATAACTTTTTTATTTTTCTGTGTACAGAGCTGATTATGGGCTTGTTTTTTGCGGGATGAGTTGATGTTTTTATTGGTAACATCATGGGGTGCATATGACGCTATGTTCACGTTTTTGTGAGACATTTTGAACAAAATACAGCAATCTTGGTAGTGTTTTTTATTTTTTATTTTTTATAGCGGTCACTGTACGGAAATATATGACATGCTAGCTTTACTTAGCTGATCGAAAAACGATTACAGCGATACCCAAAACTTGTATATTTTTTTATGTTTTACTGCTTTTATACAATAAAAACACTTTTATTCAACCAGGAAAATACGTTTTTGAGAGCCATAACTTTTTAATTTTTCTGTGTTTGGAGCTATGTAGGGACTTTTTTTTTTGCAGGATGAGTTGACGTTTTTATTGGTATCATTTTTGGGGGTACAAGGCTTTTTGATCGTTTTTAAATCCATTTTTTGGAAGGCAGGGTGAAGAAAATACTGCAATCCTAGTAGTGTTTTTATTTTTATTTTTAACAAGCGCTCCCCACCGTGCAGTTTCTGTGATAAGTTAGCTTTACTCTTTGGGTTGATACGATTATGGCGATATCCTTTTTTATATAGTTTTTTTTAATGTTGAACCACTTTAAAAAAAAAAAAGAAAAGTGTTTTAGTGTGTAAAACAATATTATGCATCGTATCTTCTGAAAAGCCATACATTTTTTTTATTTTTCCGTATACAGAGCTGTGTAAGGAATTTTTTTTTGCGGGATGAACTGACGTTTTAACTGGTACAAAACTTTGGCGTTTATAGGACTTTTGATCGCTTTTTATTTCCAAATTTAAAGTGCTGTGGTATGAACAAAAATCTTTAAAAATGATATATTTATTTTTTTTTTTACCCCGTTCAGCATACGGGTTAATTAGCATGAAAGATTTATGGGCAGGTCGTTACAAAACGCGGTGATACCAAATATGGGTACTTTATTTATTTTTGATCTTTTTGGGGGCGATTGGCGTCTGTAAAGGGGAAAAGGGCGGTGTACGTATATTTATTTTATTTTTCGTGTTTGTGTTTTACTTGTTTTTCACTTTTTTTTTTTTTACTTTACCCCATAGGGGATTTGAATGAGAGATCTTCAGATCCCTCATTCAATATGAATCACTACACAGCTTGTGGCTGTGAATTGGTTCCTATGACAACTGTTAGTCACGATGCCGGGCCATGCTCACAGGGCACGGCTGGGCATCGTGACGTCACAGACAACCCGGAAGGCATTCTATGTCTGCGCATTCTATGTCTATCGTGTGCTGCTGTCGCCGACAGAGACGCAGGAGGAGCGATCTCCTCCTGCGTCTTAGTTATTGCGATCCGATGGTCGCGATAACTAAGGGGTTAACCCCTATCTCGGGTCGGGGCCGACGCTGCGGGATGTCAGCTGTAATATACAGCTGACATACCGCGCCGATCACGCGAACTCTGCTTTAGAGTTCGCGCGATCCTTAGGACGTATGCATACATCCAGGTGCGTGAACCCCCAAACGACCTGGACGAATGCATACGTCCAAGGTCGTGAAGGGGTTAAGGGCTTGTTTTTTGCAGTATGAATAGCCGTTTTCATTGGTTACCTTTATGGGATTCATATAATGCTTTGATTACTTTTTATCATGGTTTTTCCAGGCGGGATGAACAAAATACAGCAATCCTGGTAGTGTTTTTTATTTTTTACAGGGGTCACTATGTGGTATAAATAACATGCTAGCTTTACTAAGCAGGTTGATACATTAACAGCGATACTCAATTTGTATTTTTTTAATGTTTTAATGTTTTTACACAATAAAAACACTTTTATTAAAAAAACAAAAACACGTTTGTGCATCGCCATAGTCTGAGAACCATAATTTTTTTATTTTTCTGTGTACTGGGTTTTTTTTTTTGCGGGATGAGTTGACATTTTTACTGGTACCAGACTTTTTGATCACCTTTAAATAATTTTTTTAGAAAGCAGGATGAAGAAAATACAGCAATTTTGTTTGTGTTGTTTATTTGTAGCAGCGCTCACTGTGCAGTGTTCATGATATGATACCCAATTTATTTAGATTTTTATATAGTTGAACTTTTTATTTTAAAGTGTTTTTATTGTGTAAAACAATATTTATGCATCACAATCTTCTCATAACCGTAACTTTTCTATTTTTCTGTATACAGAGCTTTTTAAGGGCATTTTTTTTTTTTTGCGAGATGAAGTGAAGTTATCAGTGGTACCAGTTTGGGTTTTATATGATATTTTATTTGCATTTTATTCTATTTTATGTGCTGGTGTATGAACTAAAATCATAATTCTGTCACAGTTTTTTTACATAGTTAATTGGGCGGGTTAACCAGTGAGACATATTTATAGGCTAGGTCGTTACAGACGCGACAATACTAAATATATATGTACTTTATTTTGAATCTTTTTTGAGGTGATTAGTTTATTTTAATGGGAAAAGGGCAATGTATGCATATTTACTTTATTTGTTTGTGTTTAATGTTTATCTTTTTTTACTTCTTATTTTTATTTTTGTACTATTTTCACTTGTCCCTAATAGATCAGCGGTTCTCAACCTGTGGGTCGCGACCCCGGCGGGGGTCGAACGACCAAAACACAGGGATCGCCCCTAGCCCGGGCAGGGCGGCCGGCCGGAGAGCTGAGAGGGGCCCCCGCACTGGCTTAATAGCTGCAGGGAGGAGCGCTGTGGCCGCCGCTGCGCCCCTCCCTGCAGCTGCTTGCATAGTGCGGCGCCCACAGCGTTTCAATTACTGAGGGGAGGGGGAGCAGTGGGCGCTGTTACTCGCAGCATTGGTGGCTCAGTGAGCGCTGCGGCGAGGACGGACTTACATCCCGCCGGTTCTTGTGGGCGGTGCGTGCAGGACGCTGAAAGCGTGCAGCATCACGCGCCCACAATATGTACCAAGCATCAGGAACAGCCCTGCAGTACTCAGTGCAGAGAGAACGCTGACACTGTACAGCAGGGCTGTTCCTGGCTGCAAGGTAATTTAGTGTTAAACACACACACATCCATTGCATCCTGTAATGTCTGTATGTGGTACAAGTAATATGTTATTAACCTGTTACTTGTACCACATACAGCCATCACATGATATACACATTACATTTACCCCCCCCCCCTTATAGGGGGGGCTGTGAGTGGCACATGAGGGGTCACATATGTAACCCCTCATGTGCCAATCACAGCCTCCCCCCGGACAAGGTTACATCTATGTAACGACTCTGCGTGGTACCTTTATATGTATGTGACATGTAGAGGCACCGCTCAGAGCGTCACATATATGGTAACCCCCCATGTACCACTCACAGGCCCCCCTGTATAAGGTTACATCTATGTAACGGCTCTGAGTGGTACCTTTATATGTATGTGACATGTAGAGGTACCGCTCAGAGGCGTCACATATATGTAACCCCCCATGTACCACTCACAGGCCCCCCTGTATAAGGTTACATCTATGTAACGGCTCTGAGTGGTACCTTTATATGTATGTGACATGTAGAGGTACCGCTCAGAGGCGTCACACATATGTAACCCCTCATGTAGCAAAATTACAGTTTTGAAGTAGCCATCAAAATTATTTTTTGGTTTGGGGTCACCGCAACATGAGGAACTATATTGCGGGGTCACGGCATTAGAAAGGTTGAGAACCACTGCTATAGATGAATTGACTTCAGTAATCAGTAGATCACTGTTTCATACAGGACAGTATTACAAGCAGTACTGTCTTGTATGAATGAAATGTCATCACCATGGTAATTGTCAGTAACTATGGTGATGACATCACAGACAGCTCCGGAAGGTCTTATTAGACATCCAGGGCTGTCAGGTGAGCCAAGGGAACCCACGACTGCGGCGCTGTGGGTTCCGATGGTGATAGAGGGAGACTTCTCCCTCTGTCTCTCCCTTAGCTGCTGCGGCCACAATCAGCTGCGGAAGCAGGGTTCAGTCGGCGGCGGGCGGAGCAAATTCTTCTCGTTGCCGCAGCGAGTCAGCTGTAATATACTGCTGACTGCCTGCGCTGACCGTGCCAGCTCCTAAACGGAGCCAGCACGATCTCTAGGTCGAACTGGCACATCCTATTGCGGTAAATCACTCGCAATCAGGACATTAAAGACAAAGGGGTTAAAGACATTGCTTTGTTGATTTATAAAGTTTGACAAGAATAGCTAGGAACAGTAGAGCTGATGTGTCAATCGCTGCTATAGACCCACCCACAGCCTGAAAAACATGTGTAATTCTAAAGTTGACTGTGGCTCGGTGAAACTGGATGGTGAGAAAACCCTTTTAACCCTTTAAGGTCTAAGCCTGTTTTGGAGTTAAGGACCAAGCCCTTTTTTTCAAATCTGCCATGTGCCACTTTATCTGTGAATAACTTTTCAATACTTTTACCTATCCATGTGATTCACAGACTGTTTTCTCGTGAAACATTGTGCTTTAATCTAGCAATTAATTTTGGGCGATAAAATCCTTGTTTAGGTGTGAAAAATATCGAAATGTTGTGAAAATTTGGAAAAATTTGCCATCTTCAAAGTTTAAAAATTTCTGTGTGCAAGACACATAGTCACACCAAACAAAGTAGTAAATAATGAACATCTACCATACGTCTACTTTGTGATGGCATGATTTTTTTTAAGCATCTATTATTTTTTAAGACATTTGGGGGCTTTGAAATCTAGTAGCAAATTTTAACATTTTCAAGAAAATTTGCAGAACAGATTTTTTTTTGGAACCAGTTTCCCCTTCTGATGTGGTTTTGAGGGGCTTGTATGTTAGAAACCCCCATAAATGACTCAATTTCAGAAACTACACCCCTTAACATAGTCAAAACAGCATTTAGGAAGTTTATTAACCCTCTAGGTATTTCGCAGAAATTAATGAAAAGTGAAGGTGAAATTTCAAAATTTTAACTTTTTTGCAGATTTCCGATTTTTGTTCATTATTCATTGGAACCCCGTAGATTTTACCAAGAAATTGCAACTCAATAATGATTCTCCTTATTATGCAGTTTTTAGAAATATCCCACTTGTGGCCCATATGCGCTTTTTGACTCTTCCACAGGCCTCAGAATTGAAGGAGCACCTTCTTGTTTTAGAATATTTTTCAGGCTTTATTGGGGTAGTGATGGGCAGTGACAGATGTGGGAACAGAAGTTACAAACTGTCTTTTTAACTGATCAGACAGCTATAACAATATGAGTGAGGGGAACAGGGACTTGGCAATGAAGGGGTTAATTTTTTTGTGTGTTTTTCACTGTATGAGCCAGTGATGATCACTGGCAGAAAATTGCTGGAACTTGAAAGTGGCAAACTGTCTGATCAGACAGCTGCCACAAATAGATCACAGGGGCAGTGAAGTGATTAGGCAGTGGAGGGGTTAATAAAGTATTTCAGGCTGTGACAGCTCAGATCGCAGCACAGGGCACTAGGACCCAGCACAGAAATACGATCTCATACTCTCTCTCACAGAACAGAGCCTGGGACTTGGATCAGCTGTAATTGTTGAGTCAGCAGACTGACTGACCAATCCCAGTGATCCTCCGCATGGGATTCCTGTGATTGATCACCTGCTGTGTATCTGTGCTAATTAGCTGTCAGAAACAGCAATTAGCATAGAGCTTTCACCTTATCGCAATGTTCACACGGCTTATTGCCGATGTAATTGCGGGGACGGATTTCGCCCAGCAATCATGCTGGCAGCCGTGTAGGGGATGCGGGGGGCCGGAAGCTCGCCGGCCCCATAGACACTCATTATTCACGGCACGTACACGCCGTAAATAATGTGCCTGTCACTTTCTCCCCCCTCGGCGTATTCGCCGAGCGGGGAGAAGAGACGGAATCCATAGTTTTCTATGAGAACTGTGGATTACCGTAATGACTGGGACGGATTCCAGCCGTACTGCAGCGCAAATCCGGCACGCAGTACGGCTGCAATCCGTCCCAGAATAAGCCGTGTGAACGAGGCCTATCTCTGCACAGGGAGACAGAAAGCTTTCATGACGTTCCTGGACGTCATGGTGCATTAACAGGCAGTGAACCATGACGTACAGGAACGTCTGGGTGCCTTAAAGGGTTAAAATAGTATTTTGGTCTGGTACCCCACCAGACCTTACCAAACTGATATGGGTTTTACCACAGTTATATGCCAAACTTTGGCGCAATCATACGATTCTGGCACAAAGCCCCCACAAACTTGGAATATTCAAAAGTGTTGTGTCTGATGCAGAATGCACCTAGTTTGGGAGAAGGACTGTTCATACATCTATAGAACAGGGCTACAACAGGTCTTTCGCCACAAAGCACGCCAGAAAACTGGCACAGTCCCTTTCATACATGTCGTCCTATGTTTATGTATTTTTATGTATTTATTTTCTTTCAAGGTTTAACATATTCCATATAAGGCCTTAAACCAATATAAATTTGCAGCTACTTCCTTCAATCCAAGGATTCGTGATTTTAAAAGCAGCAATTGTGGCTTTTTGCTTATTTTTTTTTATTCTGAACATTTATACAAAAGTACTGTATATACTTTTTTTGTTGATTGAAAAATTATTCATCAGTGCCCAGAGAAAAGCATACAGCAGCAGTTCCCTTTTACCAGTTCTCTATGGACAATGCCTCATTTAGCAAGTGCCAGAAAATACCAGGTTGGCACATGTACAAAATAAAATGGGCCAAAAATAATGTCAGTTTGGTAAGGTCTGGTGGTGCACCAGACCAAAAGACTATTTTAACCCTTTAAGGCACCCTTACGTTCCTGTACGTCATAATGTCTTATAAGCTTTAGCCACATTTACTATGTGTTTTAGACAGTTTCAGGCACTTCTGAGCCTCGTCCGACAAAGGTGGCGTGACCTCATAAAAGGAGCATTGTTTCACGGGGAAATGCGCCAAAAATGCATCAGCGTTTTGTCGCAGTTTCTGGCGTAAAAAGTAAGCCAACTTATAGGTGGTACAAACTTAGACTAGACAGTACTAACATGTGCCAGATTCATCAACACCATGATAAATGTGGCACATTGTAAGAATGTCTGGTCTAGCTTTTCGATGTCTAACATTAAGACACTATTGATAAATCTGCCCCAATGTATCTAATTAATGAAATCAAAGTAAGGGGATGTTCACTAGCCGTTTTTCAACCTGAAAAACGGATTGAACAGCGCTGCGCAAAACGTATCCAAAGACGTACCCAAAGTGTGGTGCACGTTTGGATGAGTTTTCTGTGCAGCAGAAATGCACCCAACAGTTTTAAATACGGTGTCTGATACATAAAACGGATCAAGATTTGACATGTCAATTCTTTGAACGGATCCGAAAGACGCACCAGAAAGATGCATGTAAAACCGTTCTTGTGATCATTTTGACCCCATTGGGTGAGATCTTGCGTGGAGCCCCAGATCGAGGGAGATTATCAGTGGTCTTGTATGTCTTCCATTTTCTAATTATTGCTCCCACAATAATTATTTCTTCACACCAAGCTGCTTGCCTATTGCAGATTCAGTCTTCTCAGCCTGGTGCAGGGCTACAATTTTGTTTCTGGTGTCCTTTGACAGCTCTTTGGTCTTCACCATAGTGGAGTTTGGAGTGTCTTAGGTTGTGGACAGGTGTCTTTTATACTGATAACAAGTTCAAACAGGTACTATTACTACAGGTAATGAGTGGAAGACAGAGGAGCCTCTTAAGAAGTTACACGTCTGTGAGAGCCATAAATCTTGCTTGTTTGTAGGTGACCAAATACTTATTTACCACCATAATTTGCAAATAAATTCTTTCCAAATCAGACAATGTGATTTTCTGGATTTGTTTTCTCATTCTGTCTCTCGTAGTTGAGGTTGACCTACGATGTCAATTACAGGCCTCTCTCATCTTTTTAAGTGGGAGAACTTGCACAACTGGTGGCTGAATAAATACTTTTTTTCCTCACTGTAGTCTGTAACTGGATTAAAATCTGGCTATTGGATTGTACTCAGAGAGTGGAAGTAAATGTTTCTGAATGGTGTACCCCAAGGCTCAGCACTGGGTTTGTTTTTATTCATTTATTAATGATATAGGTAATGGGTATAATAATACTGTTTCTATTTTTGCAGATGATACCAAGCTATGTAGTTTAGTGAAATGTATGGAGAATGTTCATAAATTGCAAGCAAGATTGGACAATCTGGGCCTCATTCAAGTGTAAGACTATCCTTGTTGCCCATAACAACCAATCAGAGCACTGAGGCAGGGCTAAAAGTTGGGAATGTTTAGTATTTTTTTAATGAAAAATTTAAATTTGTGCGCCTGTTTCTTTATATACCATATACACTTGAGTATAAGCCGAGTTTTTCAGCACAAAAAATGTGCTGAAAAATCCGACCTCGGCTTATACTTGAGTCACTGTCGGCACGTGCGCCGACAGGGACACTTCAGCTATATGCGACTCCTCAGGGAGCGGATATAACTGAAGGCCGAGTACCTGACAGCGTCCAGGCACTGCGGTGGCCCAGGCGCTGTCGGCTATCTCTTCCCCTGTATGCGATTCCTCCGGAGCGCATGCAGGAGAAGAGATACCACTGCGGAGCAGAGAGCGAGCGCTCCGTGCTCCACAGTGGACTCCGGACGGCCGCAGACTCGCGGCTGTCCGGAGTTTCCGGCACAGGCAGCGCGAGTCATCACGCTGCGTGCGAGGCCTGATGACATCACCCGCCTGTGCCGAGAAGACGGAGGAGGGCGCCCAGGAGACAGAGCAGCGGGGACGAGGTAAGTGATTGTTTTTTTATTTAAAACCCTACCTTTACCTGCCTATAGCCTGCCTAGGGGGACCTATAACTGCCTATACCCTGCCTATACCTGCCTATAGCCTGCCTAGGGGTACCTATACCTGCCTATAGCCTGCCTAGGGGGACCTATACCTGCCTATAGCCTGCCTATAGGGACCTATACCTGCCTATAGCCATCCTAGGGGGACCTATACCTGCCTATAGCTGCCTAGGGGGACCTATACCTGCCTATAGCCTGCCTAGTGGGAGCAATTACCTGCCTATACCTGCCTATAGCCTACCTAGGGGGACCTATACCCTGCCTATAACCTGCCTATGGGGGCAATTACCTGCCTATAGCCTGCCTAGGGGACATATAGCTGCCTATACCAGCCTATGGGGGACATTAAACTGCCTATACATGCCTATAACCTGCCTATGGGGACATTAAAAATGCCTATATCTGCCTATGGGGGACATTAAACTGCCTATACCAGCCTATACCTGCCTATGGTGGACATTAAACTGCCTATACCTGCCTATGGGGGACATTAAACTGCCTATAACTGCCTATGCCTGCCTATGGGGCACATTAAACTGCCTATACCAGCCTATATCTGCCTATGAGGGGACATTAAACTGCCTATACCAGCCTATATCTGCCTATGGGGGACATTAAACTGCCTAAACCAGCCTATATCTTCCTTATGGGGGACATTAAACTGCCTATGTAATTTTATTGGTATCTATTTTTATTTTTAAAATTCACCAGTAGCCGCTGCATTTTCCACCCTAGGCTTATACTTGAGTCAATAAGCTTTCCCGGTTTTTGTGGCAAAAGTAGGTGCTTCGGCTTATACTCGGGTTTGCTTATACTAGAGTATATACAGTAATTTTATTTTACATATTGCGACCCCCATAAGGTCAGAAATCCTGCTCTTACTCATATACCCGTTTATATGATTAAGAGCAGGATTTCTGACCTTATGGGTCAGAAGGTAATGTAGATGCTTTTAGAAGTGAAGAGATCTCATTTTGCAAAAATATAACACACACTTGCTATTGCTTATTAAAAACTATTAGTGGCACTTCTGAACGAGCTGGTGGTTTGCAAGGTAGATGCAACCTTAGCTACAAAGCAGTAGACAACCCCCCTGCATACCTACCAACTGTTAAATGGTTAAAACATCCTTGACCCTTTCATTATAAGTATTAAAAGGGAACATTTATTCAGAAAAGATCTACTGTTTAGGTAATGTTTTTATGTTAAACACATTTTAAGTATATTTGGGTGTTTTTTTAATATTTCATATCACTATCAAAATGTTTTTGAAGATCCTGAAATTCTGCAATTTTCACTTATAATGGTCTGACATGTCCTGTTCTGTAGAGAAAACTTTTCGGTTGTCACAATACGGGAAAGTCACAGTTCACCCTCTCCCTCTCTCTGCACAGTGCTTTCTAACCCAGGCCACAGAGCATGCCTAGAAAACTTTCTGTAAAAGTCAATGGGTCTGCTCTTGTTTACAGCCTCCTATATCCATGAGGCTGCAGTAAAGGATCTCACTAAATATTGTTAAAAGCTGCTCAGACAAGATTGCTGCCCGCACAATAACATTCACACAACAGAATTAAAAAATTTACAATCAGAAAATTAAAACCGCTAAGAAGAAATGTATGAGTATCAGTATCTTATATTAATCAGTAAAAAATATATATATTTGTTAAAGATCCTCTTGCAGACATTACAGTATATCTTTACATCAGCTCTGATTTTGTGGACATTAGTTTGTAGGGCCCATCCAATAATTGATAGTGGGTGGAAAATATGTTTAAAGGGGACTTTCAACCACCATTTTGCTGAAAGAACACTATCAAGCATTCACTTAATGTGGGGCTATTTTGGACAAATTAGACATTATTAGTTTTATCCACTAATTCATCATTTCCCTATCCCACATTTCTAATATAGAAGTTCATGATCAAACTAGAATATTCATGGGTTTCAAAGACAGGCCATTAATTATACTGCTCATACCTTTAGCCGATCCTTTAAAATAGCTAGAGCAGCTTGGATTTTCAGTTGTGTCTAGTTCATCTTCAACTTCAGAAAACATATCTGACAGAAAAAAACAAAGCGTACACTAAAACAGAAACAGATCATTAAGAACTTTTGCAATAAATAAAACTTAATTTTATTGTCAGGTTACATGAATCAACAGTTTAAATCAAGTAAAAAGGACAACAGCTATTCCCACCTTAAGGCTATGTCTACACAGCACAGGCTTTTAGACCGATTTTTGGCGGATTCAGTATTAACTTATACAGCATAAACATGTACTGTATTTAAAACCTAACTTTTAATAGAAATAGTAAAAACTTTTTAGTCTTACCCTTCTATATTTCCCTATATCTGTCCCCTGATGTGATGTGATGGGGCATCGAAACTTGTTGGGGCATTGAAAAGAGTAATGTTAGGGCATGTCCCCACGGCACGGGTTTTCGGCCGGTTTTTCAGCCGGCTTGCGGTTTTTCAGACCGCCTGAAAAACCGGCCGAAAATGAGCATAATTGTGCTCTATGGAAAACCCGTGCAGCAGTCCCCACTGCACGGGTTTTCCGCCCGGCGGTTTTGCCGCCGGCAGTAAAACATTGTAGAAGCACCATCTTCCGTCCGGTTTCCGTGGGCACGGGCGCAAAACAGGACAAATACCGGCCGGCAAACCGGCCGGTATTTGTCCTGTGCCGTGTAAACGTGCCCTTAGGGTGAGTTTTGTGTAGGGTAAGGTTCCTGACAGGAGCGCCCTTGTCAGGGCGAGTACCCTGTGATGTAAGGAAGGGTGTTATAGGTTGTGTAGGGTGGTGGTAGTTGATTCTTTTGTGCCCTCTTTCTAATATACCCGCTATAATTTAGGACCTTAAATGGCTGGTTTTTTGTAGTGTTTCCCAGTTTTTACTATTTCTATTAAAAGTTAGGTTTAAATACACATTTATGTTGTATAAGTAATTTTTGATTTTTTGTGTATATTTGGGGTACTGGTATTTATCAAAGTCTCCTATATCTTTGAAGTGTTTTTTTGGGATTCAGTATTTAGAATCCACTGAAAATCTAACTGTATCCTGTGCCCTATAGACAACAATAAAAAAATCTGTGCTATAGTCTACACAGCATGATGTAACGGTTAGTGGTAGTGGATCCTCTGGACCACCACAAGCGATGGTATTAAGACACACCAGGGAGCAGAGTCTTAGTAGGTCCGGTTTTCACCAGAGCCCGCCGCAAAGTGGTATGGACTTGCTGTGGCGGATTGCTACCAGGTCGCTACCCCTGATGTGACTTGCTTGCGGTGGCTGCCGAGGTGTGGCGTGGTACAGAATCGTAAAGCAGGCTCGTAGTCGGGGACAGTCAGAAGGTCAGGACAGGCGGCAAAGGTTTGTGGTCGAGGGACGGAGGCAGAAGGTACGGTACACAGGATAATGCAAGACACAATATGGAACGCTTCCTCTCCAGGCACAGGGCACTATCGATTCAGCAAGGTGCTAAGGAAGGGGCAGAGCTTAAATAGGGTCAGCGCCCGGTGAGACCAATCACCATCGCGCTGTCCCTTTAAATTTGCCTGTAAAGCCGCGCGTGCACTAGGGGGTGAGCGCGCACCCGGCTGGCAGCAGGAGCGCATGCTGCTACGGAAACAGGAGCGTGGCGAGGTAAGTGGCACTCAGAGCTGCCGGAGCGGCCACAGTCCGAGTACCGTGCTGCGGCACCAGCCGCAAGCTGAGGACGCTGCGGTGGTGCAGGTGTCCCTGCGACCCATGAATTTTTTCAGTCGGTTTTGTAATCCGCGGGGTTCCGGTGGATTTTCAAACCTGTCAGATCTTTTGACGGATTGCCGTCGGATTCCCGTACATTCAATGATTTTGGACAGCATTTTAACATTACTGTGTAGTCAAAGCCAAAAGAAACATATTAAACATAAATGCTTTTTTAGAATAACCACTATTTCAAACAACAAGAAAAAGAAAAGAGGGATTTCAAATATACTACAACCAATTAATGTTAAAATAGATTTTAGATTACATAGGCTATATAGGAAGATAAATAGATGTGATACAGCTTGATTTAGATCAGAGGTGTACAACATGTGGCCCAGGGCACCATGAAGTTTCAATGCCCCTCTGTGTGGCCCTCAGCCATCAGGACAAAAACAAAGCTTTGTCTCTGGCCTTTAAAATTCAAAACGAAATATTTACCTTCTGACAGCTGCACTTCACTAATGGCACTGCTATGGTGGGCGCTGTATGGCTTTCACTGTTATGGTGGGCACTGTCTAGCTGACACTTATGGTGGGCGCTGTATGGCTGACACTGTTATGGTGGGCACTGTATGGCTGGCATTATTATGGTGGGTGCTATATGGCTGACACTGTTATGGTGGGCACTGTTTGGCTGACACTAATGGTGGACACTGTATGGCTGACACTGTTATAGTGGACACTTATGGTGGACACTGTATGGCTGGCACTATAGGGCTGCACATGTTATTTTAAGCAACCTAAATGAGCAATCTCGTTAAAACTGTTTTAGTATTATATCTGGATTTCTTCCTCAAAGGAATATTTATTTCTGAAATGAGCATGGCATATCCACAAAATATAGCATAGAAATACCCGATAGGTTTAAGATTCCAAAAAGGAGGAGTTGAATTGGGAAAGAGGCTATATAATTGTGTTGTTCTGTGAAACAACCACTTCTATAGTCCCCCAGAAACTAGGCATCTCATATTCTAGAGTTCAGAGTAACGGAAAGCCCTAAAATGGAACTGAGACCTCTGAGCAACTTTGGGATAGTGAATACCAGTGTGGCCCTTGGACCAGAAAATGCTGTTTTCAAAAAAGTTATGTAATCAAATAAATATTATTATAATTTCCTATGATATTTCCCAAAAATGTATAAAGTTTTTATTGTTTATCAAGGGCAAATACTTTCTAATAAAAAATGTAGACAGTACAAAATCGTTGCAGAAGTAGAAATATATGTTCAACTTCTTTATGTCGCCGACAGTTTTGGATAGAGGCGGAAACCCATTTTTCAATTCTGACAATTTAAGTGGGAATAACTTTTTAATACTTTTATACATCCATGTGATTCAGAGATTATTTTCTTACGATACTTTGTAATTTAAGTTAGTAATAAATTTTGATCCATACAATCGTTGCTTATTTAATAAGAATATCAAAATGTTGGCAAAGTTTTAAAAATGTTCATATTTTTCAAAGTTCAAAACTTTTGTGTGTAAGATAGAGTTATACCACACAAAATAGTTTACATCTACCATCTACAATATGTCCACTGTAAGTTGAACATGAAACCACCAAAAAACTGCAATTTTGGCGTTTGGGAATTTTTTTCTTCTACGGTGTTCACCGTATGGGATAAATTATGTTATATTTTCATACATCTGACTTTTACAGACGTGGCAATACCAATTATGTGTAACTTTTTTTTATTTTATGCTTTTTATTTGTAAAATAGCAATTAATATAGATTTATTTTTTACACTTTAAAAATTTTTTTTTTTTACACTAACATTAAGTCCCCCTAGGGTGCCTTAACCCTAGGGGGCATGATCGTTTATACAGCCTATTGCATTGTCTATATAATGCAATAGGATGCACATATATGGCCTTGGGCAGGTAGTAAAATGAAAAACATAGCGGCGATGGAAGCCTCCACCAGGCTTCCAGCTGCAATGTGAACCAATTGGGACCATGTGATCTTGTCGCAAAGGCCCTGAACGGAGTAAGGAAAGGAAGCGCAGCATTCATTTAGACGCCACGGCAGTGTTGCTGCTGCGTCTAAAAGGTTATTCAGCTCCATCCCGTTTTTGTGAGGAGTTAAAGAGTCCAGTAAGTGGGCTTATCTTTGAATGACAGCTATATCTGTATGTATGCTTATACAAGAAGGCTGTCAGTTACTAATACCACCGACCACTGGACCTCTTAAAGGGGTGTTACGGGAGTTTAAAAAGCTTGTGCATGTGACATAGTGGCCTGTGATTGGCTGCACCTGTCCACTGAACTATGAACGTTCACTGCCAGGACGAATGGGGCAGCCACCGGGTTAGAACGGGAGCGTCCAGAAGGTGACTATGATTTTTATTTTTTTATGATGCCTGACAGGCCAATGAGCTTTTTGAACTCCCGGAACACCCTTTTAACTAAAAATAACCAGAAATTTAAATCAATGAAATGCAAGTTTCACCTAACCTCTCCCCACAAAATTATGTATCAGTCTGTTCAGCTTCTTCCACTCTATAACCTGTGCTGGCAGATCAGATAGCATGTTCAGTGTGACAGGTTCCTTTAAAATCAGTGGTCTCCAACCAGTGATTCTCCAGCTTTTGCAAAACTGCAACTTCCAGCAGGACCTGCCGGGATTGTGGTTGTTGAGGCCAACTAAAAATTTTAGTTTTGCAGCTACTGGAAAACCACAGGCTGCAGACCATTGATTTAACTCATTAGATGACTAATTAGATAGACACAGGTAGCAGCCAGGTCAGAGTGTGGCCATAAACCACTTCAACATAATTTTTTTCATGAAAATTGGTACTGCTTTTAAACTGACTGTTAAGTCATCAATAAGCGCCAGTACACCTGTATCTATTCAATTTAGTACAGTCAGTCCCCGACTTACATCGTTCCAACTTACATCTTTCCCCTAGTTACAAACGTAGACTTATGGGCATGCTGGCACTTGTAGTTCCATGTTCAACAGCAGACAGTAGTTGTGAAACGACAAGTTCCAGCATGCCACAGCAGCACATGAGGTGAAAACGAGGTGAAATCGTCTTAACAGAGGCACAGACAGCAAAACAAAGGTAAAAACCCTTCCCTGCACTACCCGAAACTAAAAACAAATCCTTTTGTGCTGGAGTTACCTTTAATAAATATACCTGTTCCGACTTACATACAAATTCAACTTAAGAACGAACCTACAGTCCCTATCCTGTTTGTAACCCGGGGACTGCCTGTATTTCTTTATCTTAGTAGATTCAATCCCTCAAACCAACAGGCACTTAACCAAAAGTAAATAAAAAAATTACCCTTGCCAAGGTTGTCTATGGAGTAGTCATGGTTGGGGAGAAAAACATCAGAACTTTTATCACTGTTGTTTAGTTGCAATAACCCCATGGGAATGAAAGCACTCTCTGAAATGTCACTTTTGCAGCTCGCTATTCCACTGCTACTGCTGCTACTGCTTATACTGGATTTTGCATATTGGTCCTAGGAGAAAAAGTAAAGAGAAAACACATATCACCAGACCATCAACCTAAACTCTCAAATAATAGATCGTGAAATACTGAATTGTTTATTATACAGTATAGATTAAAACACAAAAAATAAAAAATAAAAAAAAAACCTGTACGCCAACAACCTACCAACCTTTGTATACCCAAAGGGCAGGGGCATCAGTTACCATATACGTAAAAGCCTAATACTATAGACATCATACAAATGTATACCATAAAAACAAACAGTACCTTAAATAATTTTTGAGAGAAAAAAAATGTTATACCAATGAAGTAATAAGCGTTAGGACCCTGCATATAGAATATCAAAATTGTGACAGCTCAGTGGATAAATTATAATACAATAAAATAATCAACATATTAGTGCACATTAAGACATAATCATAGATAGACAAGTGGTCAAAAATGAAAAGGACCATGTATACGTAAAATAAGAGAGACTTATATGAGTGTGGAATTAGACCACATGTGTATTGCTGATACAATGCTGGCTTGTTCTGGGGTATAGTTATAATGATGTCTCGCCAATGTATATAAGTATTTATAATCATAAGTTATCAGATACACCTGAAGGCCGGTAAACGAGTGTGTCTCCCAGCATCAGAAAATGTGCATTATGCAATAGTACAAAGACAACGTAAAGTCAAAACTAATGAAATATGGTAATAAAATATGGAAAATGGTGAACTGCCCTTTGGTATATGATATGGCAGCTCGTTGGTGTATAGTTTTACATTGTGTATCTATCCATATTGTAGAATAAATTATTTTAAATTTTGTGACCTGTCATTTGGAAGTGCATAGCCTTCTTTGTCACTCTGTTTTTTTCTGCTCATATGTTGATTTTTACACATGAGCACCCCTTTTTGATAACTGTTGCAGTCCCAGTTCTATATGTAATATATTGGTTCTCATTTTTTATGGAAAGATCAATCTGTTGTATTAGTTGCTCACTTAAGCCTGGGTTAAATATGTACTGGAAGTTCTGTTCAGAATCTTCGTCGATGCACTATTTTTTCCATCTCAACAATGGACACCATGGCAGAAACCCGATGGACCTATTGAAATTAGTAGGGTCCGTCGGGCGCCGTGGGTGTCAGTTGTGAAACGGTTCCCTCAGCTTGCGTTTTCACCTCAGAAGTGAACCAATCCTTCAAGGAGTTTTCTCACCATACAGTTTCACAGAGTCACAGCCAGCTTCAGACTCGCACTTCCTGGTCTATAGCAGTGATTAGCATATTAACTCTGTTGTTCCTATCGGAGCCTGTTAGATTGAAATCAATGCAAAATATGTTAAATCTGTAGTACACAAGACTACAGAGCTCTAAGGAGTGAATCTGTGTCCTTATCTTAAACAAACAAAGCTCCATTCCCAGAGATTACACAGAGCAGGAAATGACATCAGCATGGAAGGACAGCAGATAAAAGAGAGGAGAGAGAGATGGTTGGTAACCAAGAGAAACTTGTGTTGTCTAATCTCCTCAACTAAGCAAAATAAAAAGCAATGATAATTTGATAATAGTCTTCATTTAGCTTTCACTACATGTTGAAAGCTAATCATTGTAGTGAGAAAACCACGCCACCATAACCTCCTCCCCCTAACCCTTCCCACCTCCCTCTCACTGGGCCATGGAAAAATTGTCTTGCATAAAACTTGTCCCTGGTGCAAAAAAGGTTGGGTACCGCTGATTTATAGTACAGAAGATTTATAAAATATAGCAAACAGGGCTGGCAGGCTATATGTCGGGCTGAAAAGACACCAGACTTCTGGCGCAGCCCCATTCATACATGTCATCCTTTATGTCTATGGCCAACTTTGGCATGTAACATCAACAATATTTTAAGGTTATTTGATAGCAAAGCTAGCCAGCCTAGAGCCACGGAAATAAAAGCTTTAAAAATAACATGGTGCTGGTTTTCCCACTTATTTGGATATTATTTTAAAAGCCTCCTTCAACCCCTTTCATCCTAGAAATTGTAAAATGGATGTTCTAGTGGCTTCACTCAAGAGTTGAGACCTGTTCCCTCAAGAGCTGTTTCTCATTTTGTAGAAAATATATAAAAGCATTACTAATTAAAATTATCTTAAACCAACCTTTGAGCAGCAGTTCATTCATGTTGTTCTTAAATGAACAGATCAGCAGTTAAGAGATTATGGGCGACATGTATGAACGGAGCTGCACCAGTATTCTCGTGTCCTTTCAGCCCAAAAACAGTCGCAGCCCTGTTCCCTACATGTATGAGCAGGGACATTCTGTGGCGACTGCACCACTTTGTAATGCACAAGAGATGTGGTGGCGTCACACCGCAACCGTATGATTCTACACATTTTTGACTGGAGGACGGCTTAATGAGGTGTATAACTGAGTACAGCCAGACCAAGTTAAAAGTGGTCTACCTGAGCCTTAGTGGTCGTATTGGCACTACAATGCGCCAAATGTTGACCTGCAGAAGAACGGGTTCATACATTCTGGCACATTCTACACTACTAATGCGAGCAATACAAGTGAGTTGTTTGCATCAGAATTCATACATGTCACCCTACATATTTCTTACTATGATGGGTGGGTCAAAGAAGAGTAAATGGAATATATATTAAAAATCTTACTTTGTCATGGTGAGGCATTTCTCAAAATCATTTTATTTGCTTGAAAAAAATGGCAGAAAATTGTGCCATAGTACTAGGTTTAGATAAAAAGTAAATGAATAATCTAAAAAAAATCTAAACCAATTAAATGCTCACAAATAACAGAAAAGTTGAAAATCATCTTTGGACAGTTTCCTTAGGTCAAACAGTCCCGAGTAATATGGCACAAAAAATGTGTAAAAGCAAAATACTATACTATCTGCAGAAGAAAAAGCTGAAATGACAAAGAAACTCGTCCATGAAGAAACCTATTGGCGAAACGAGGTTGGGCTCTAGGGTTGAGCGATTATTATTATCGACAAAGTTGAAATCGGCACGGTTATTGTGTGATCAGCGATTAATTTAGGTTAAAATTCTGCGCATATTCTTTATTATCGCGCATTTTCAGCGTTCTGTAAATTTTGGCGGTCAGCAAAATCAGCTTAGAGAATAGAGCAGGGTGACTGGAGTGTGAAGGACGTCATGAAGTGGGATGTGTATGGTTGTGATTGGCTGGAAAAATCACATGACCTCGATTTTACATAGAACAGCCCTTCCTGTTCAGCCTCACTTCGTGTCTCGTGTATAATAAGAGGCAGGACGTAGGTGTTCGTGTGCTCGGTTCTCTCAAAACAGCTCAGCCAAATACTGTTCTCTTTGTTCACACAGACAACTATGGCTTTTTAGCTGTGAACAATTAGATCTTAGGGTAGATTGAGATTTTCTGTTTTTAGTTTAATTAGGCTGAGGAATTTTAAAGGAGCATCTAGCGCTTGTACAGAGCGCGGGGTGGGGGGCGGGGGGCTGCGGGCGAACACAGACAGACAGGTAGCAGGCCGACTTTTGAAAGGAGAGTGGATATTAGTGCAAAGCAGGAATGTGCTTTGACCCTGCATTGCAATGGTTTTGATTAACAGTTTTTGGTTGGAAAAAAAATATTACTTGTTATGTTGTGCAGAGCCTTACTTATATTAGATTACAGTCTTTTCTAGTAAAACTGCAGGTGTATTTGATAGGTGCAAAACTAACTTCTTTTTATCTGTACACGATAAAAAAAAATTTCACGTTGAGCGGCCCAGTTTTGGTTCATAGAGCCCACCTTGCATTTAAATTTATACAGCGATTTTTGTAGTCACGCAGGGGGTATTTTTATATGGTGCAAAAAACTCCCTCTTGATTATCCGTATTACATTTCAATTAGGTGTTTTTTTCACTTTGGTGCGGCCCAGTTTTGTCCATAAGCGCCACCTTGCACATAATTTGAATACAGCAATTTTGTCGTCACTGAGGTGTATTTTTTAGGTGCAAAAACGACCTTTTATTATCGTATACATTTCAATAGGTGTTTTTTTTTACTTTGGTGCGGCCCATTTGTTATAGAGCCACCTCATTCAAATTTTAATACAGCAACTTTTGTGTTTACGCAGGTGTATTTATAGGTGCAAAAAGCTCTTTATTATCCGTATACATTTCAAATAGGGTGTTTTTTTCTACACTGGTGCGGCCAGTTTATGTTATAGAGCCACCTTGAACTTGAATTTGAAATACAGCATTTTTGTTGTTAACGCAGGTGTATTTTATTTATAGGTAAAAAAACACCATTTGCTATCCGTATACTATTTAAATAGCTGTACTGCAATGGTGCGGCCTAGATTTTTTCAAATAGCCACCTTGTACGACAATTCTCGATAGAAAAAAATTCTCTAGTAACTGTTCTCGTTGTCATTGCTGCAAAAAACGCAATTTCTCATCCGTGTACTTCGAATCGTTTTATTGCGCTCGGTGAATTCAGTTTGGCGGAGATAGCGCACTTGTTTGTTATGATATTTTGTCTTGAAAACTATCAATTCCTTTGTCATACTGGGAAGTTGTAAATCCCTGGGACTGAAGGAAGAAGAGTGTTGAGTTTGTTCTTACGGTTCTTCCAATACAGAACGCATTTCACTGGTATTCGCAAGAAACATCTTCACGTTTCTAATCCAAGTTGCTGTAGGATTAAGAGGGATTTAAGAATAGCTGTGAATGCCCGTCTTTCAATAAGGGACTGTCAAAAACTCTTCCATACTCTTTTTAAAAAAACTTTATATCTTTCTGAAACATGGAGCAAATGCAGGTGGTAAGCGAGCCAAAGAGGGGGGTAGGACATGGAGGTCGAGGTACGACGAGAAGGTGCTCCTTCAGTTGCTGGCGGTCAACTCGCGATTGCCAGTGGATCATCGGTTGCAAGGACGTAGGCCTGTCTCGCTGGGTCAGGTTCTGTGAATCTCAGTTACGAAACAGCGTCACCAATCTGTTCTTCGTGGTTAATGTCAAACCTCGATCAGCAGTCTTACCTCTCGTCCTCCCAGTCACGCACAAATGTAGTAATCTGCTCATCAGCAACTCAAGTCCAAACATTGAAGCGAAGCAAGCCCAAATGTCAACTCCGTGTCCCACCATTGTGGATAATCCTTTTTTGAAGATTCTTTGATGACAAAATGCGGATGGGAGGTTCAGAAGGCATTTCTAAGGACCAGAGGCCAAAGGGATGATTTTGACACTGCTCTGGGATGGCCCATACTACTGATGCCATCAGAGGAGGGAGCAAGGGAAGCGGTCAATCGGCAAAAATCCAGGCGGTCGGCAACGCTTGCAGTGCTTACTTTGTAGCCCGCAGCTCTGGATTGCAGAATGTCAGGGACAACCACAGTCACCTGAGTTGATGATGATGTTGACGACATTGCGGATCCAACGTGGTCTTTTCCGCAGAATTTGCCTGCGTTGATGCTCATTCACTGGACGAGGAGAAGCGATGGGGTAGTGTCCAATACGGGTCCCGCCTCAAAAAGGGTGGAAGAGGGGGTCGCAGAAGTCCGCTGATATGATTCCGCCAGCCCACGGTCAGCGGAAAACCCCGCTTCCCGCTTATCGCCGTTAAAAAGGTCCAGGACCTCTCAAAGCCTGGGCCCTTCTTTGAGCAAGGCCTCTGATTCACCCTGCAATGTCATATACGCCTTTGCGTCTAAACGCTATCTATAGAGGCAATGGAATCTTAGGTTGTTTAACCACCACAACATGTCTAGTCACATGCAGCGGAATGGCATGAGTTGAAAATGGAGGCAAACACTTGGCCAAAATAAGGCCCACACCACACCGATGCTGGGTTTCCGAACCACTGTCACACCTCTGTCTCCGCCTCCTCGCCAACACAAGCGTTCTCAGCTGCCATGTCTCTACAGAGTCATGATGAGGGTCAAGCCTCCGCCCGCTCAGCTCCCCGTCGCCCCGAAGTACCACCTGCACCACCAGGAGAACCCAATCCTACCCCTTCTATCCTTCACCAGTTTGACGACCTGCACGCCGACAGTGGCCTGTCTAGCAGCCCAGCTTCTGTCTTCCAGGTTTGGGAGCAGAAGAAAAATTTAACACATCATCCCAAAGCCAAAAGCTGAATGTCGGCATTGCCAGGCTTTTTGGCCTTGGAAATGTTGACTTTTCCATTGGTGGACACAGTGGGGTCTGCCACGTCATGGCCTTGCCTGCCCCCAATACCAGGAAAAGCCGTTCCCTGCCCTGGCCAGACACGTGTCATCTAAAATTTTTCAAGACGCGTTGTCTGCTCTGTGTCTGGAAATGGTCCATTGACCACCGACACATGGACTAGTAAGCACGGCCAAGGCCGATATATCTCTGTGACAGCTAAGGGTAGTGAGCATTGGGTGGATGTCTCTGGTGGTGAGGTGGCTCTCAGGCTCGGTCACCGCTCTTCAAAACCGAGGGTTGGTGCAGGGGTATTTCCCCAAGTTCCCTGGTGGCCATCAAGGGGCCCACGAGAAACCAGGCAGTGTTGGATATTAATCTGATCTTGGAGGGACGGTCTCCACTCACACAGGTAGGAGCTGTGGACGGTTCTCCGCACACGTTGGGACCGAGCGCTGGCTGGGTGACAAGAACCTTGTGCCAGGCAAGGTGGTGTGCAGATAAAACAACAACAAATACCACATATCAATAAAAAAGGTCGAAAATATGCTGGCCGCCCTTAAGATCGGATAGGCTGGAGCACATCCTTGCTGGCACATGTTCATGAACCTTGTGGCCAGAAATTTCTAAAGCGCTACCAGGGTCTGGTCTGGATGCCCTGCTGAGGAAGGCTCGACGGTCTGTTCGCACTTCCGGCCGTTCGCACCCTGCTTTCGTCCCGCCTGGCTGCGTTGCAACGTCAGATCGGCCGCCACGTCAACCGTGCTCATTGTTGAAAGTTGGCAACACACTGGAATTCCACCCTCCACAGCTCAGAGGATTGTTAGGCCAGCAGGCGCAATGCCATTACGCAGTACGAAGTGGGGACCACATGGCCTGACAAGCAGCGGTGAGAACCACGGGTGTTGAGGAACACCGAGAGTGGAGGCAAGGTGAAAAGAGCTCTGCACTCCCTTACCAGTTTTGAAGAAGCCACCAAATGGTCTGTGCAGACAATTCCCTTGTCAGCATGACCATTGTGGTAGATCTTAGTTCTGGAACTTATCGTTGGACACTCTGAACATCAGGTCCCGCAGCGATCGGAGCGAGGAGATGGACACAGATGTGGAACGGAGCCTTTCTCTCCGTCGAATACATCAAGCCCGACCAGTTTCCACAATTTTATCGGTCTTCTTAAGCAGTTGGTTCGGGGTCAGGGCTAGTGCAGGGGGACATAAGCACTCAGGGTGCATAATCTGAGGCAAAGTCAGGGCTGTGTTGAAGTGTGAGAGGAGCGGAGGAGGAGGAGGTATCTCTGGACACGACGTTACGACAATTCCCTGCCTTGGAAAGAGGTGGAGGTTGGGCGAATTTGAGGGGAGGAGGAAGGATGAGGAAGATCAGTTTGCTAGTGCCACTCGACACAGAGCTTGGGAAAATCAGGCTAACATTCTCACCACTGAGTGCTTGGGGGATGCTCCATTTCCTCAACATGATCCTCGCTTAAGGCCATCAAAATTGAAACAACAGTTACTGGGTGGCCACCCCTCCTGGATCCCGGTACAAAACTAAATCTCAGCACTTTCCTTCCACCACCCCAATTAAGAGAGTTAAAATGCAGGAAATGGAGTCCTTGGCTGATTGATCAACTGGAGACATCTGTTTTCTTCTGCTTCACGTTGTTCAAATGTACGGTTGGAACAAAGTCTAGCGACGTGACAGCGTATGTTAGAGTGCCAAAGTAAGCTGTAGCCGGCGAGCAGCAGCAGGCAAGGTGGCAGAAGCCTTATGGGTGACCTATGGCAATCTTTATTTACAACTCACCAACGCCAGTAATGCAGGACACACATACAACACACAGAGACAGATTAAGGATGATGGTGCTACCGACTATCTGCGTCTCAACACTGATGGTTTTTGGATAGATGTTCGGACCATTGACTTTGGGTATCAAATGGATGTATGGCACGAGATCGCTCGCCACGCCATAGAGGTGTTGTCCTGCCCAGCAGCCAGCGTCATATTGAGCGGACCTTCAGCAACAAGGTGGAGGAGTCATTACAGACAAAAAAGCATTCGGGCTTTTCCACCTGATAATGTGATATACGTTTGACTTTCATCCGATGAATCAGGAGTCGGATCCTGATGGATGTTGTGGCCCAATTGCCGAGGTCACGATTAAGTTGCGGTCTACTTCTCATTCCTCTTCCAAAAAGAAAATGGTCCTCTTGAAAACTTCTTTCTTTTTAAATGAATCATTTCTTACTGCTATTTTTATTATCAGTCCCAAAAATAAATAAAGGGTTGTTCCCAATTTTGCTGGGTTTTGCTTGTGAGGAGACAGTTAAAAGACTCCAAGGTTTATGCAAAAACCATATTCCAATTTACTCACTTCATTCTTTTAGATTTTTAGCATTGTAAATGGTTTTGGGGTCATGGTGCTGTGAGATACAGCTATAATCATGGTCCTTTGGAACAGAAATGATGGCTTCTAAGTGGCATTTCCTCCCTCACAATTTTACAAACAGTGGCATGAGAAGTCTTTTTATAATTTTTAGTGGTCATTGGTGCAGTGAGATACAAGCTAGAATCATGGTCATTTGGAAACAGAAATGTGGCTTTAAGTGGCATTTCTCCCTCCATTTTTAACAGTGGCTGAGGGGAGACATTTTTATATTTTTGGGGTCATGGTGCTGTCGAGATACATAGCTTGAGAATCCATGGTCCTTTGGAACGAAATGTGGGCTATCTAAGTGGCATTTCTCCCCTCACAATTTTTTAAACAGTGCTGAGAATGAGAAGTCATTTTTATAAATTTTTTGGGTCATGCTGCTTTTAAATGCAGCAATACTACAGGTCCTATTATAAAAAAAATGTTGTTTCTAACATACATTTGTTCTTCACAATTGTCCAAAGTGGCTCAAGGGTCATGTTTTGAATTTTTGAGGGCATGTTGCTGTGAAATGCAGCTATACTACAGGTCATATTGTAAAAAATGTGGTTTCTAACAGACATTTGTTCTTCACAATTGTCAAGAGTGGCTAAAGGGTCATGGTGCTGTCAGAAACAGGAATAGGTAGGATACTGTTAATGGACACATATTGCAAAATGACTTGTTTTTGCAAGATCTTTAACAGAGCTAGCAATCCCTGTAGTGAGACAAACCATTTAATACATTTAAAAAAAGAGAAACAAAGATGTGCTGGGATTCCATCCTATTTTAAAAATGTGTTTTCTAGAATTAAACTACTAAAAAAACTGGCATGCACAAAAAAACTGATACAAATATTCCTCTGAATTGTACAAGGTACAGGAAGACTTGAACAGATGTAGGTTACCCAGGACAGTTCTAGTCAATGTCCAGTTCAACTAAAATCGTGGTTGAAAGACTCCTTTTTCCGGCACTTTTTAATCTGTGGGTCAGACAGGTTTAATGGTCATACTGCGGTCCAGGAAAGGCATAGTCAATGTCCAGTTCAACTAAAATGGTGGTTGAAAGACTCCTTTTTCCGGCACTTTTTAAATCTGGGAGTCATGCAGGTTTGGGGCTCATGCTGTGGCCCAGGACAGGTATAGTGAATGTCCAGTTCTACTAAAATGGTGGTTCAAAGACTCCTTTTTCCGGCACTTTTTAATCTGTGGGTCAGACAGGTTTAATGGTCATACTCCGGTCCAGGACAGATATAGTTAATGTCCAGTTCAACTAAAATGGTGGTTAAAAGACTCCATTCTTCTGGCACTTTTTTAATCTGGGGGTCATGCAAGTTTGGGGCTCATGCTGTGGCCCAGGACAGGTATAGTCAATGTCCAGTTCAACTAAAATGGTGGTTCAAAGACTCCTTTTTCAGGTACTTTTTATTCTGTGGGTCAGACAGGTTTAATGGTCATAGTGTGGTATAGAACAGGTATAGTCAATGTCCAGTTCAACTAAAATGGTGGTTGAAAGACTCCTTTTTCCGGGACTTTTTAATCTGTGGGTCAAGCAGGTTTGGGGCTCATGCTGTGGCCCAGGACAGGGATAGTCAATGTCCAGTTCAACTAAAATGGTGGTTCAAAGACTCTTTTTCCCAGCACTTTTTAATCTGTGGGTCAGACAGGTTTAATGGTCATACTGCGGTCCAGGACAGATATAGTTAATGTCCAGTTCAACTAAAATGGTGGTTAAAAGACTCCATTCTTCTGGCACTTTTTAAATATGGGGGTCATGCAGGTTTGGGGCTCATGCTGTGGCCCAGGACAGATATAGTCAATGTCCAGTTCAACTAAAATGGTGGTTGAAAGACTCCTTTTTCCGGCACTTTTTTAATCTGATGGTCATGCAGGTTTGGGGCTCATGCTGTGGCCCAGGACAGGGATAGTCTATGTCCAGTTCTACTAAAATGGTGGTTGAAAGACTCCTTTTTCTGACACTTTTTAATCTGGGGGTCAGACAGGTTTAAGGGTCATGCTGCGTTCCAGGACAGGGATAGTCAATGTCCAGTTCAAGTAAAATGATGGTTCAAATCATACTGCCTTCTGGCACTTTTTAATTTGTGGGTCATGCAGGTTTAAGGGTCATGCTGTGGTACAAGACAGGGATAGTGAATGGTCTGTGACTTTTTTCTGTGGCTTTTATAACCTAAGTGTGTTGCCTAAGATGTAGCACATATCCATTTGACTGTTGTGGATGTTAATTCCAGCTTCTCCAGCCCTGTTTGGGTGTAAGAATGAAGGTGTTGTTCCTCTCCCATAGACTTTAATGGTCATCGGCGATAATCTATTATCGACTATCGGAAATCGTCTTGATAATTGCCGATATCGACTATCGACCCGATGACGATAGTCAACGTAATCGCTCATCACTAGTTGGGACGAGACCTTAGCGATCCCCATTGTACTACTTTTCACATGGGTAATGTTACTTATTTGCTATGATCCATTACTATTTAGTTTGGAGATATATATATTTATTTACTGGCTCATTACAATTCTTTCTATTGGGGTGTACATTGTTTGTAACAGAGTCATTACAGGTATATAATATTTACATATGTTGCGCTCTATTTTTGTATGCAACTAAAGCCAATAACTTGTGACTTTCAGGTCGTACAATATTATCTCACATTTCACTATTTTATCTATTAATACATTTTGCGGCTTTTTTGTGTGCATATATAGTACAGGTGCTGTAGATTACATTGGGTTATGTACTTGTAATATCTATTTATCGCTGGGTCCTTTTTTATTGGTTTTCCTCTTTTGTACTTTTTTGTAATTTTTGTATTTTTGATTTTTTGTGTTTTTGTTTACATATTGTATTTTGTTAATAAAATTACCTTTGCAATTTTTTATTGAGATAACACTCCAATTTCTCTTTTTTGTTTAATATCTTTCTTATTATGATGGGTTGGTCAAAGAAGCTAAAATGATATATATTAAAAATCTTACTTTGTCATGGTGATACATTCCTCAAAATCATTTTATTTACTTGAAAAAAATGGCATATAAATTGTGCCATAGTACTAGGTTTAGATAAAAAGTAAATAAATAATCACAAAAAAAATCTAAACCAATTAAATGCTACAAATAACAGAAAGTGTGAAAATCACTTCCTTGACAGTTTCCTAAGGTCAAACAGTCCCAGTAATATGGCACAAAAAAGTGTAAAAGCAAAATACTATACCTATCCATGCAGAAAAGCTGAAATGACAAATGAAATCTTACTAAACTAAAATTAAATCATATTTCCACTTTTCAGATGGAAAATGTGAAAATTTGAACTGTGGAGCCTCATCCCCTGGAGAAAACACTTTCAAGTACATCAAGTCTACTGTACCTACAGTTGAAACCAGAAGTTTACATACACTATATATAAAGACACATATGCATGTTTTTTTCACTATCTGACATAAAATCAAAATAAACCTTACCCGTTTTACAATGACCAAAATTATTTATATTTGCCAAATGCCAGAATAATGAGAGAGAATTTTTAAGCCATTTTTATTACTTACTGCAAAGTCAAAATTTTATGTACACTAGGATTACTATGTCTTCAAACAATTCAAGACAGCCCATAAAATGATGTTATGTCTTTTGAAGCTTCTGAGAGGTTTATTGGTAACATCTAAGTTAGGCTAGGTTCACACGGCTTAACTGCGGGACGTAATTACGTCCCGCAATTACGCCGTGTGGACGGGGCCGGGGTGGGAGCGGGGGGCTGGCATTTCGCCGGCCCATAGACAATCACTGCTAGCGGCGCGTATACGCCGCTAGAAAGTGACATGTCAATTATCTCCCCACCCGGCGGATTCGCCGGGTGGAGAGAGGAGACGTAATCCATAGTTCTCTATGAGAACTGTGCATTACCGTAATGAATGGGCCGTTTTCAGCCCGTAATTTGCGCACTTCGGCGCGTAATTACGGACCGAAATACGGCCCATTTTAAGCCATGTGAACATGGCCTTAGAGACACAACTGTGGATGTTTTTTAAGGCACACCAGAAACATACTGTTTCTGTGTGTAACATCATAGGAAAGTCTAAAGAAATCAGCCAAGATATTAGGATTGTGGACTTGCACTGTCTGGATCATCATTGGGTGCAATTTCCAGATACCTGAAGTTGCCTCATTCATCTGTACAAACAATTTTATGCAAGTACAAACAAGATGGGAATGTTCAGCTCAGGAAGGAGACGGGTGCTGTGTCTCAGACATGAACATGCTTTGGCCTGACCTGTGCATATCAACTCAAGAACAAAAGCAAAAGACCTTGTGTAGATGCTGGCAGAAGCTGGTAAGATTGTATCATTATCAACAGTGAAATGAGTACTGTATAAACATGAGCTGAAAGTCAACTCTGCCAGAAAGAAGCCATTACTCCAAAAGAAAAAGCCAGATTAATGTTTGCAATGCAAAGACCTACATTTTTTAGAGACGTCCTGTGGTCTCACAAAACTTAAATTTAACTGTTTGGCCATAATAACCATCATTCCGTTTGGAGGAAAAATCGAGAAGTTGGATACCTAAGAACACCACCCCAACTGTGAAACACATGACAGCATCATGTTGTGGGGTTGTTTTGCTGCAGGAAAGACTGGTGCACTTCACAAATAGATAGAATAATGAGGAATGAAGATTATTTGGAAAAACTAAAGCAACATCTCAAAACATCAGTCAGGAAGTTACAGCTTGGGTGGAAATAGGTCTTCGAAATGGACAATGACCCGAAGCATACTGCCAAACTGGTTACAAAGTGGCTTAAGGATAACCAAGTCAATGTTTTGGAGTGGCCATCACAAAGCCTTGATCAATATTAATTTGTGTATAATTAATTATATGTAGTCCATCATTGTAACTTAAAAATATATATGAAGAATAATATATATTTCACTTGAAATGAGAAAACTTCTGTGTGCTGTGGATTTGTATTTAAACATTGTACGTTAAGTGAGTAATACATTTTGGTTGATACAGTCCTTGTTTATTTGTGAAAAATATCAAAATTTGGGAAAATTTTCCATTTTCAAACTTCAAAAATTTCTGCCGTAAGAAGGGTAGATATACCAAAAAAAAAGTATTAATAGCATCTACCATATGTCTACAGTACGTTGGCATCATTTTTTAAATGCCTTTTTTTTTTTTACCAAATTACGGGACCTAAGAATTTAGTAGCAATTTTTCCCATTTTCAAGACAATTTGCAACACAGATTGTTTTAGGGACTAGTCCAGTTCTGATGTGGCTTTGAGGGGTCTGTATGTTAGACACCCACATAAATAACCCACATTTAAAAAACTGAACCCCTTGAAGTATTCAAAGCAGAATTAATTGGCACATAGTAGATATTTTCCAATATGGAGACCGAGATGTTTAAGGGGTTGTTTTTTGTGGGATGTGTTGTCATTTTACCAAGTACCATTTTAGGGGACATATGACTGATCGCCTTTTAATTAATTTGTTGGGATGAAGGATGAAGAAAACAATCCTGGTAGTGTTTTTTTTATTTTTTACAGTATTTATGACTCTGTGGGTTGATTCAATTAGGGCATGTCCCCACGGCACAGGTTTTCGGACGGGTTTTCAGACGGTTTGCGGTTTTGCAGATCGTCTGAAAAACCGGCCGCAAATGAGCACAACGGGGCTCTATGGAGAACCTGTGCAGAAGTCCCCACTGCACGTGTTTTCAACCCGGCGGTTTTTCCATCCGCGGGCTGCCCAGAATAGGTTGAACATGCACAATCTTCCGTCCGTAATATGTGCATGTCAATGTGAAGGGGGAGGGCTTTTCTCCACTCATCGCGGAGAAAAGGAGCCTCCACCCCGCGGCACAAAAACTGGACATATACAGGTCGGATAAAACGACCGATATTTGTCCTCTGCCGTGGGGACATGTCCTTACAGCAATACCCAATTTCTATCGTTTTTTTATGATGCAGCATTTCAAAAGAATACGCTTATATTGTGTAAAACAATGTCCGTGTATTACTTTATTCTGAAAGCCATAGTTTTTCTATTTTTCTGTTGATGGAGATGTGTAAGGACTTTATTTTGTGGGATGTACTAACGTTATCATTGGTACCACTCTGGGGTTTATATGATTTTTTTTATTCACATTTTTTGTTTGTGAAACAGGACAAACAAAAATTCACCTTTTTTATGCCATTTATCGTGCAGGTTAAACAACATGACCGTTTTACAGTGTAGGTCGTTTTGCATGCAGTAGTGTCAAAAAATGTACTTCTTTTTTAAATTTTTTTGGACCAATTAGCTTTTTTAAAGGGGAAATGGGGTATACTTTTGTTTATTTTTTCTTTGCTTTTTATTTTCTTTCTCCTAGATGCGCGGTTGCAATGGACTGTGGCATCTAATGAGTTAATTGGTTGTAACCGAAATAAGCCTGTCCTAGTTGGTAGATCATAAAGCTAACTGTAATATACAGCTGGTTCCATGAACTGATTGTGTGGGCTCTGCTTGTTTGACTGAATAATCTATTGGACATACCCATGTCTACTTTTGGGAACACCTTCCCACAGTAGACGTTTGGGTAAGTCCAATGTTGGGAAGAGGTTAAAGGGGATTTATCGTTTGAGCTGCTCGTGCTGTTCTGCTAATTTTCTCAGACTGAGTTTGAAATCCAGGGGCGTGTTCTTCCTCTCAGCAGGCGTGTCTCCCCTCCCACGAGGCGTGTCTCTCCTCACTGAAGAACTGTGACATCATCATTTTGTTTGAAGCAGGGGATGCAGAGGGTTGTCTGGATATAACAGCTCTGTAGCCTCCTGCATGCTTATGTCTGCAGCCTTGAGGCTCCACAAGCTGCAGCAAGCACCTATTATATCTATTATATCTCTTAGTTTACACACTGAAAGCCAGCAGCTTTAACTTCTGTTCTAGTGGTATTCAACCAAATTGTACTGACAACAGGCAGAGACCTTTACTCAACTACAAGGCCAAATGTCAGCTTCAAGTAAAGATCTCTGCTTGCTGTCAGTGATATGAGTGAAAACAGTGGGGGGGGGGGAGAAGCAAATCAGCTTTCAGAGAAGAACCAGCTTAACCTGTAACTGACTTGGGCTGGTGGTGCAGCGGGTAGAGCAGTGAGCAGTGATAGACTTATTGTTTTTACAACGAAGGGGTTTGGAGTTCTAGTCCCCTCACAGGGTTTATCCCCCCCCCCCTAAATTCTACACATATGTAGAGAGACCTAAAATATATATGTCAATCTCTATAATGATATATATACACATACATAGCTCCCCTATATCATGTCTCATCCCTGAGAGTATATGCATTGTATCACATATGTTGGAAGTGCTTGGTGTGACTGTGAGGATGGGACACTATATAGGGGAGCTTTCTGTGTGTGTGTGTGTGTGTGTGTGTGTGTGTGTGTGTGTGTGTGTGTGGTGTGTGTGTGTATATAAAATTATAGATGTCTACACATATATTTTCATATATTTACATATGTGTACAATTTATAAAAGAAAAAAAAACAAAAAAAAAAACGATTGGGACTTGAACTCCCAACCTATGTCTTGCCAAGCTGATCACCTATGCACTGCTCTATACAAGCAGCTCATACAGAAACAGTGTTGAATCCTCATGTTATACAATACAGATGATGACGTCATAAGGAGGCGGGGCTTGCATTCGATCTGAGGAACAGAACGCCTTCCTTTCAAAGTTCAAACTGAACCTGTGAGGAGGTGAATCAACCTCTTGGCAAAAGCCCTTTAAACAGGCAGTAATTGCCCAGATCATCACCATAGAGCTGAGATGTACATAGAGCCAGCAGACTCTGGTTTCACTATCGATTTTAACAGCTCAGAGGGGAGTAAACACAGAGTGTGCAGGCAGCCAACACACAGCGCAGGGGGGCGTGGCCATGACGTTTCCTGTCTAGGGGTATATCCCAACAGACAGAATGAAATGTCAGCCAGCCAATCACAGTGCAGGGGGCGTGTCTAGGGCACAGGAATCGACCCGGGGGCGTTCTGACCCAGCAACAGCAGAAATAAAAGACAGATTTACAGCGAAGCTGATATCTGCTAAACCAAGTGACAGAGGTAATGCAACCCAATTACAAAAGTGCTTATTTTTACTGTCCCCATAATCTGAGACATGATCTTTGTAACGATAAAACCCCTTTAAACAGTTTCACATTGCGCCTAATTTAAATGTGGTTTAATACATTTGGTGAATCTTTAGACACTGTTGTCTAACTTTACACCATCTAATAATTGCTTTAGCTCATACCAATAATTGTAGCAAAATTTTGGTTCACCACAATTCACTATCCTTTACAATAAACCACATGTTTTTGACACAAACCAGACCCTTCATCAGGCACTGTGCACAATGTAACAAAAGGTGTCTCAGACACATCACAAGTGTGGTACAAAGCATGTAATCCAAAATTCTGGTCCAACTACATTAGTAAATGTGTCCCAATAAATGGGAGGGTTATCCACAAAATTTTTGCTATGGAGTGAACATTTATCTTATAGTGTATGTCCTGATCATGTAACCAGAATTCCAGAATTTAGGGGCTGTGCATTGAGTGAATAACTCCTTAACGGCCGTGCACCGTCTTTTGACGGCGGGCATTTCAGGTCGTTCGTCTGCAGCGATGTCTTTTGACGTCGCTGCAGACATCGGCGTTTGCGGCGCCCGGCGCCGCAGCTGCGCTGGTATCGCGGCTGTACTACACAGCCCTGATCCCAGAGCATCTCCTGCGAGCACCGGGTAGCGGGGGAACCTCCACATCCCGGTGCTTTAACCCTTTGATTGCGGCAGATCGTCACCGCAGCGCAATCAAAGGGTTTCCCTGCTCTGTCGGGTGATCACCCGGTCACTCGACAGAGCTTGGGGAACGGCTGCACAGTCAGCCCTGGGGACCTAGAGTGGCCCCAGAGCTGACTGTGTAACAAACCAGTGACCAGGGCACACTGTGTGCTCTCCTGATCACTGCCTGTGTCAGACTGACACAGATTATAATGTATTAGCATATATGAATATGCTAATACATTACTAAGTGTAAAAAAAAAAATATATTTAAAAAATGTAACAGGTCTCCCTTCAGGGGATTTAAAAAAAAAAAAGTAAATAAAAAAAAAACAAAGTGTAAAAAAATGAATAAAATAATGAATAATAAAATAAAAATAAATATTTATTAAAAAATAACTGTGCATATGCATATATTACACACACAAAAAAAAACTACACATATATCCACACGACCGTAATAACCTGTAGAATTAATCTAACAAATTATTAAGTGTGAAATGTGAATGGTGTAAAAAAAAATTAAAAAAACAAATACATTTAAGAAAAAAAAATGCTGCAATTATTTATAAGTGAACTTAAACTATTCCCCCATAAAGTACAACTTGTCTCATAAAACGAGGCCTCATCCAACTGCGTCATTGAAAAAATAAAAAAGTTACGACTGTTGAAACGCGAGGAGGCAAAAACTAAAAAAATGTTCTGGTCATTAACTACTTTTCTACTTTTCAGGCGTTCGGCTTAAGGGGTTAAACCTCTTTGGCACTTCTAATATATTTTGTCTACTGAGAAACTGACACAAATGATAATTAAAATGATAGATTCTAGCTGTTATGGAAATTGGATTTAAGATCACCAACTTCGACATGTGTTTTTATTGCATGTAGTAGCTATTACCTAGAAGATCATTTTGACTATATTTGAACCTTGTCCTAAGTCAGAACAGTAGAATGGTGTTAAACCATATGTACATTTCCTGTTTGGCTACTTATAATTTCATTTACA
This sequence comes from Phyllomedusa bahiana, assembly GCA_025379985.1. NCBI lineage: Eukaryota > Metazoa > Chordata > Amphibia > Anura > Hylidae > Phyllomedusa > Phyllomedusa bahiana. The sequence goes on along the minus strand of JAODAL010004244.1, from coordinate 39,226 downwards.
ACTTTTTCCTAGTATCAGAACAGAGTGGTGAGGGTCCAAAAAAAAGGTGAGCTCGCCCGTCTGGCCCTTTGGGTAGGGGACAGGGCGACCCCCTCCCTCCTTCCCCCCCTTTTTTTTTTTTTTTTTTTTCTTTCTCCTCCCCTTTCCCTCTCTTCCTCCCCTTTTGTCTCTGTATGTCTTGTAGGAGTGACCCTTGTGCATGATTTGTTATGTCCCTTCTGTACTGTCCCTGTTCCGTTATGTTACTAGCCCCTACCAGCTGCTACTTGAACCAGACCGCATAGAATCCATCATTTCCTATGTGGCAGCTTTTGGGCATGCACCCATTTTCCGTATGATTATACGATGTTTATTCTTATTATTGATGTATGTTGTGTATTTTATAGGTACATGTTGAATACCTTCTTTGCTCATTTTCATATCTTTGACAATGTCTGATTGTTTGAAAGTGTCATTGTTTTTCAATAAATCTTTCGTAATTTGAAAAAAAAAAAAAAAAGGTGAGAACATTTTACTGGATGGCTTCTACAGTCAATGGTCTGCAGAAGGCTGTTTTATTGATGTAAGGCATTAGGCTGAACTATAAGAGTATGTTCACAAGGCGTCTTGCATCCGTGTGAACATACGCTTTTCAGATGCGTCTCTGGGACCGACAGTACGGACACAGAGACACATCTCACAATTAGCAGTGACTGCGAGTTAATATCCAGAGTAACTGCTGTGTGCAACATGGACACTAGCTACACAAGCTGGGAGTGACTCAATGGGAGTGACTCCTGGTAGGTTGTCACAAGTATCTAAAGTCATGCTGACTGCATCACACAACTGATGGTGGGAGCGTGGGGGAAGAACCATAAAATAAACACCATGACTGAGGTGGTCCCACAAATGGTCAATTGGGTTGGGAATTAGGTGGCCAGGGTAGTGGAAGTCTTGGTCATGATCTCACAACCAATGTCGGACATTTCTAGCTGTGTGACATATTCCATTGTTTTGTTGGAAGATATCATCCTTCCCAGGAAAGACAATTCATATGTATGGGTGTACATAATCTGCAAGGATGGATTTATATCCAAATTGGTTAAGAGTGTCTTCCACATGGATGACTGGGCCCAGAAAACACCACTAAAAAAAAGAAAAAACAGACCATAACACTGGAAAACCAGCAGTTGTTCTTGCAGCAATGGTTGCAGGATGTTTGTTCTTTGATGTTTCTTGCCTGACATACCAACGTCCATGAATTTGATTGTGGAAATGTTACTTATTGGAGAAGACCAACCTTTGCCGATAAGGGGAGGTCCAATGCCGATACTTTAATGAAAATTTAAGCTTTTTCTGCCAATGCAGCTTTGTTGGCAGAGATACAGTGACCATGCCTTTGCTTCAGAGCCCCATTTGCAGTAAGGTTCACTGAACTGTTGTTTTTGACACGTCTGGTAGTCCCTTAATTCATTTGAGCTTCTTTACTGTAGTGTCAGTCCACATTTGCACATTTTTGTAGCCAACGTTCACCTCTCATATCAGTGACACGTGGTGCTTTGCAGTTACCATGTGGCATACTTGCAAAGATACCACTTGCCACTCACCATACATTTTCACTAAAGCAGCATGTGAACATACAAACTGCGCAGTTTTAAAAATACTGCCACCCTTGGTCCAAAAGACAATAATCATCTCTTTTATCAATTCTGATCAAATATCCCTTTTACCTCTGATTCCAACAAGGGATATGTGTCCAGACAGCCTTTCGCACACCTTTTATACCCACCAAGCAAGCTAACGACATGTGACTTCCTTCATGAACTGTGCACTGCCAACATAGAAAGTAGCAAGTGGTCATAATAATGTGACTCTATTGTGTAGACTGAAAGACTTTTGAAGCCCATTACGTAGACACTACTATGGTCTTAATGTAGCAGTTGCCCTTTTGCCTGCTTGATCCCTGTGCACCTGCATAGGCTGCTTAAATGATACGTCTGCCCTGGTGTGGCTGCTACTGTCATTGGAGCATTGCGGCTGCTGTTGCAATGGCAAAGCTATGACTAGCAGTGCCCTAATAAAAGATTTCATTATACTAAGTGCTGAAATCGGTAAAGCATAAGTTATAACTGTAATTATGTAGAGGTGAAAAAATAACGAACAGCAAAACATTTAAGGTCACTTTTCTCAGAAACAAATATTTCTCTGACTGTTCTGTCTTTGCAGCAGTTATAAACTATGACAATGCATTAGAATAATGCGCTTGTGGCTTTGATTCAGCAAGACAAATAACTATAAATCAAACATGCTTCACTAAAAGGACACCTCATAAAACACATTGTAAGCAGTTCTGTTTGATATGATTCTCTCTACAATCTATTTTTGCACTACATGTATTCATTATACTACTTTGATAATGATTTCTGAGTAATATACAAAGCTGTCAACCTTTAGAATAATAATTAACTGACAGTTCTTACAAAAACATAAATTTTTGACCACTGGTTTTCCTAACATGTTGCTACGTTACACCCAAAAAAATAGCACCAAACTAGTGTTGATCGAACGGTTCGAGAAAAGTTAGATTCAAGTTGGACTTCTCGATTTTTTAGAACTCGAGCCGAACCAAGCTTTTTACGGTTCGGTTGAGAAAAATTTGCGTTCACGACACGCCATTTTTAGTTTCACTTTCAGCTGCTTCCTGCAGTTTTGCTGGCCAGCCAATCAGTGCACAGCACAGAGGAGTGTAAAAAAAGTCACCACAGAGTGTGTAGGGATCTCATTGGCTGCTAACATCACATGACCCTGTTATGTATATGTCACTGTATTTCCTGTTGAACGCCATTTCGAGTTTACTCTCTGTACTGAACACACCGCTCTCTGTGTGCTTGCTTGCATGCAAGCAGGCACTTCATTTCTCAGCATTTTTACACAGGAAAAGCTGCTAGTTAGATTAGTCAGGGGGGACAGCTAGCTTAGGGAATCAGACACAGCAATAGTTAGGGAGTTAGGGAGTTTTGTAAACCTTTTGTATAGTGTATAATTTTGTATAGCTGACTGCATCTTTCCCATCTTTATTCTGATTGCCCAAAAGTTTTCCAGTTTTGGAGGTACAGCTACAGCAGAAGACACCGTTAACAGATATTCCATAGAAATAAATCTATCTGTAATACCATTTGCTTGCGGCAAATTTTTGGGATTCAAGAAGAGTTCTGTGTCGCAGTGTTGCTGCCAGGGTTCTTCCATAAGACACCGTTAACAGATATTCCATAGAAAAAAATCTATCTGTAATACTTTTTGCTTGCAGCAAGTTTTTGGGATTCAAAAAGAGTTCTGTGTCGCAGTGTTGCTGACAGGGTTCTTCCATAGGACGCCGTTAACAGATATTCCATGGAAAGAAATCCATTTGTAATACTACTTTCTTGATGCAAATTTTTGGTATTCAAGAAGAGTTCTGTGTCACAGTGTTTGAAGTAGAGTTCTTCAATAAGAGACCGTGAACAAATCTTTACTTTTTTAATATTTATCTTTTTGAACATGAGGTGAACTAGAGGTGCTAAGCGAGCAAGGAGGGGCATAGGGCATGGAGCTAGAGGTACAAGACAAGGCACTCCTTCTAGTGCTTCGGACAACACACAAGCGAGCACATCATCAGTCGCAGAACCGTCAGGCCTGTCATCGCTTGGTCGGTTCCCTGTGTGTCTCAGTTCTGAAGAGCGTCACAAATCTGTTGATCAGTGGTTAACACACCCTGCATCCAGCGGTTTTACCTCCTCTTCCTCTTAGTCACAGCCACAAATGTCGTCATCATAATCATCATCATCAGTCCAACCTGAAGCAAACATGAGCCAAATGTCACCAAATATACAGACCACTGTATATAATCCATATTCTGAAGAGCTCTTTGACGACACAATGCGGTTGGGGTCAGAAGGCATTTCAAAAGATCAAGAGGCCAAAGAGGATGATTTTGTCTGCTGTGACGCCCAATCGCTGATGCCCTCAGAGGAGTAGAATGAAGCTGGTCTGTCGGCAGAAATATCAAGTGGTCAGCAGTGCCTGTGGCTCTAGCCTGCAACTTGAGGATGTATATTGTCAACAGGAACAGGAAGTCACCAGTCATGATGATGATGACATTGCGGATTCTACGTGGTCTTTTCAGCAGCAGCTGGTGAGCGCATCATCAGTGGAGGAGGAGGAGGATGATGGGGTAGTGTCAGTGCAGACCGGCCTGAAAAAGGGAGAGGGTGGTCGCACAACTCCGCTGACATTACTCCGCCAGCCATGGTCAGTGGTGGCAGCGGGAACGCCGCTACTAGGTTCTCACAGTTGAAGAGGACCAGGACCTGTGAAGCCTGGGTCTTTTTCGATCAAGCCTCAGATTCGCCAAGTGATGTCATATGCCGGATTTGCTTTCAACACGTCAGTCAAGGAAAGAATCTAAAGATAAAGAGTTTAAGCACCACCAGCATGAATAGGCACATGCATGTAAAGCATGAATTGCTGTGGAAGATTCACTTGGATAAAAAAAAAGCCACACAGGTCCTGGGCTTCCAACCATTGTGACCTCTTATGCCTCCTCCTCATCCTCCGCTACTTCCAAGTCCAAGCAGTCCTCTGCTGCTAATGTGCCGGAGCAGCATGAGCAAGCACCATCTACAGTCCCAGACACTGTCAGCCGATTCCCACCACTAGCAACACAGCCTAGACCTTCCCCTTCCACCAGTCTGACCTATACACCATAGAGCAGCCAGTCCGGCAGCCAGCCTTCTGTGTACCAGGTGTGGGAGCATAAGAAACGCTTTCACCCCAACCATCCCAAAGCCAAAAGCCTGAATGTCGGCATTGCCAGGCTGTTGGCCTTGGAAATGTTGCCTTTCTGCCTGGTGGACACAGATGGGTTCCGCCACATCATGGCCCTGGCATGCCCCCAATATCAGATGCCGAGCAGGCATTTCTTTGCCAGAAAAGCTGTCCCTGCCCTGGCCAGCCACGTTGCAGAAAAGATCTCCAGCACATTGGCTGCATCTGTGTCCACCAAAGTCCATCTCACTACAGACACATGGACTAGTAAGCACGGTCAAGGGCGTTACATCTCACTGACTGCTCACTGGGTGAGTTTGGTGGATGACAGTGCCTCTGGTGATGGGTCTCGGCCGACACTCTTCCACACTGCTGGGATGGTGCAGAGTCAAGAGCTGTGGACGGTTCTGCGCACTCAGACCGACCAAGTGGCTGGGTGCTAAGAACTTGGTGCCAGGCAAGGTGGTGTGCGACAACAGGAGAAATCGCCTTGCCGCCCTTAGTATTGGTAGACTTACGCACATCCCTCACCTGGGACACATCATGAACCTGGTTGTGCAGAAATTTCTCAAGCGTTGCCCGGGTCTTGACTGTCTGCTGAGGAAAGCTCGAGGTCTTAGCTCACACTTCCATCGTTCGCACCCTCCTTCTGCACGACTGCCAGCGTTGCAGCGACATCTGGGCCTCCCTGTCAACTGTCTCATTGTTGACGTGGCAACATGCTGGAATTCCACCCTCTACATGCTCCAGCGATTGTGGCAGCAGGGTAATGCCATTATGCAGTATGAAGTGTCGCATGGCCTCACGAGCATAGAGAGTGGAGGTAGGTGAAGGATCCTTGACAGTTTTGAAGATTCCACCAAAATGTCAGTCAGGACAATGGCATTGTCAGCATGACCATTGTGGTCATATTTTCACTGGAACAAGCGTTAGACACTCTGCAGCAGCAGGTCCCAGCAATGATGGAGGAGGAGGCAGACACAGAGCCTTACTCGCCGGAGAATGTAGAAGTTCCGACTGTTTACCAATTTTATTGGTCTTCTTTAGGCGGTGTTTGGAGGTTCAGAACTGGTGCAGGATGGCAGTTCAGCTCACAGAGTACAGCACCTGTGGCTAGCCAGGACTCAGGTGACAGTCAGGATGAGGAAGTGGAGGAGGATGATCAGTCAGCGGTGGACACCACCGGTAACGATTACCCTTTGGTGGTAAGAGGTTGGCACAGATTTCAGGAGGAGAAGGAGGAAGAGGAGGAAGGTCTTGTTAGTGCCCCTCAACTCTGAGGCTTGGGAGATCCTGGCAGCATCGCAAAAATGAGTGGTTGGATGTTACATTACCTGCAACATGATCAACGCATCAAGGCAATTAAAATGAACACCTATTACTGAGTGGCCACCCTCCTTGATCCACGTTACAAATCAAAAGTAAGCAATTTCCTTCCACCCACACAAATTGACAGTACAATGCAGAAATTTGAGACAGTGCTCATTGACCAGCTCGAGACATCTGTGGCATCTTCTTCACATTCTAATGTCCTGGTGGAACAACATCAGCAACTTGCCAGAAATAGAATGGCAAGTAGCCGCAGCAGCAAGCAGTGTGGCAGGAGCGTACTGGGTGACATTTTTCACTCGTTTCTTTTACCACCTCACCATTGCCTGCAAATCAGGGCAGCATTTAGACACACAGAGACCACATTAAGAACATAGTCCATGACTACCTGCGGCTCAACACTGATGTTTTTGGACTTGGTCTGGACCCATTTGACTTCTGGGTGTTCAAAATGGATGAATGGCCTGAGCTTGCTAGACACGCCATACAAATTTTATCCTGCACAGCAGCCAGCATTATCTCAGAATGCACCTTCAGCACAGCTGACGGGGTGATAACTGACAAACATATCCGTTTTTCTCCTGAGAATGTGGATTGTTTGACATTTATCAAAATGAATCAAGCGTGGATCTCTGACGATTTTGTTGCCTCGGTTGCCGATGTCACCGACTAGTTACTAGTAACTAGTGACAAGAGTACTGCCCGTACTGCCATATTTGCACCCGTGCCGGTAGCAACTAATTAGATAAGTTGGGGGGTATAGGAAGCTTAGGGAATCACAGACAGCAATAGTTAGTGATTTTTATATTGCTGACTGCATCTTTCCCATCTTAATTCTGGGTGCCCAAAAGTTCATTTCTGCTGTTATGTGGGTACAGCTACTGCAGAAGACACCATTAGCAAATCTGCTATACAAAGTGTGGCCGAGCGACCATAGGCAGTCGCAGGGTTCTGCCACTAGGTGGCGTATGTGCCATCGAGAGCCTGGTCTCGGTGGGGGAAGCCAGGTATTGTCAGTCAGCAGCATTAGGGTGCTGACTCTTATACATAGCATGGCTAATTTCCAGCCATTAAGGGCTGGCCTTCCCGGAACAACTGCAGATGGGTGGGTGGTTGTTCCCACGTTCTAGGTCTTCTGGGTCCAGCCCAGGTATTGGGTGCATCTGGAACACCTATTAAAGGCCTCCTACTACAGGAGATCAGGGGGCGTGGCTGTTACCTGCAGGTGTGGAGCAGCAGAGGAGCTAGAGACAGAGGCTCTGGCCCCCAGAGGCTGAGGAGAAGCCAGAACCCAGCAGGAAGCTGGGTAAGAGAGTGTTGTGGTACTCGGCGATAGGCTGGGGTCACGGATAGACAGAGACTACATGTGTGTAGTTAGTGGCCAGGCGACCTGAGGTTTCCGTTTATGCACTATGTTTGGTTTGCGAAGCCTGAATAAAGCTGGCTGAGGCCAAGTTTAAACTGGACTCCTGCAGTCGGAGTGTGCCAAATCTATTCTACCAAGGACGGCGATCCTGCGAGTTGAATTAACCCCCCTGGCCAGTACAAGATGGCGGCCGAATGAATGTGAATGCGTCACAAATGGTGGAGGATGCCGTGGGCATAAGGCACGAACTTGGCATGATTGGCGCAGGGGCACAAGACGTGTTGCCTGAAGTGGCATTTGTGAATACTGCAAAGTGGTGCTTCTAAGAGACTGTGAATCTGAAGAAAGTGCACACACCCCAGTAAAACTGCTACTGCTGTTGACATTTTTTTTTGTTGTTGTTTGGCCATGGAGGAAATCCTTGCCCAACTGATGCAGTCCATGAAGGAGTCTGAGCAGCTGACTGCCACCATGCGGGAGGATAATAAAAGGCTCCAGGCACAGCTGAATACCGAGAGAGAGGCTGTGTCACCAAGGGAGACTGCACAAGATGACATTAAAGCCCGACGTGCTGTACAGAGGGCAATGTGGAAGATGACTGCAGAGGAAAATGTGGAGGTCTTCCTTACAGCTTTTGAGCGGGTGGCAGTAAGCGAGAGGCTACCTCCAGAGCAGTGGGCAGATGTCCTGGCGCCCTATCTGACTGGCAGAACCCAGAGGGTGTACTTTGGTTTATCCCTGCAGGACAGTAGAAACTACTCCAAACTTAAGTTGGTGATTGTGGAGTGTCTGGGGTTAACAAGGACTGTTGATGTCCAGGAGGATGCAAAGCCAGAAGGGGGAAAATCTGTTGCTATGGGCAACCAACCGGACAACTGCCGGAGCAGATGTCCTGTGGTCAGGAGGCCGTATCACCCATCGAAGAAGGAGTCCACTTCGGGAGAGATGAACCTGCCACGGGACCTGCCGTGGGCAACCGCCTTCCTCAGCAGGAGCCTGTTACCACCAACCAGCAGAGGGAGCCATGTTGGAGATGCCACAGAGTGGAGAGATGTGCTCCTGACTGCCCTCTCAGGAGGAGGCCGGAGAGGTCGCAGCTGCAAGCCCTGGAGCTTCAGGTGAATGGAGCCCCACCCCAGGCTGACATGGACAGTCAGCAGCAGATATCCAGACTGAGCCCAGACATGCTGTGTGTGCAGGAAAAGAGTGCTGAGAGCAGCAGGACTCTGAATTGTGGACTTAGTGTCTCCCATGCTGCATTACTTGTGGGGAATGATGACTTTCTTACCTCCTGCAGTATACATAATATGCTTATTGAAAAGGCTAACAATGAGGAAAATGTATCTGTTATTTGTAATTATTAGCTGTATGTCACAGTCTGAGCAAGGGGAGGATAGCCGTATCACAAGGCTAGCTCCAGCTACTGCTGGGTGTGAACAAGTAACTACTGGCGCTGCAGCTACTGCAGTAGTAGAGAGCAGCTCAGGTCTGCCCCTGGAGGTCACTGCTGTGTGTGAAGAAAATGCAATGTGTGAACAGGCAGAGCAGAAATGGGGATTAGCTCTAGTGCGCCCCTAGAGGTCATAGGGAAGAGCAGCCCAAGTAGCACAGGTGATGTGTGTCCTGTGATGGATAACCAGCAGTTATATTCTGATCCTGTTAGTCCCAGTGAGATGTTTGCATATTCTAATGGGAACTCTACAAGGGTGTTGCCTGAAAGGGAGGAGGTAACCCATGAATGTGATTGCTCTGCTGCCGTGTATGTGGAGACTCGGAGTGTGAATGTACTGGTTATTGACCATGGGGAAAAACCACTCTGTAAAGAGTCTCTATTCCAGCATGGGCATGAGGGAAAAACGGGTGCAATGAAAACGTGTGCCAAGGCAGATTTTGTATGCAGCCCTGATCAGTGTATTACAGAGAAGTGGATCAGTGATAGAAATCCAGATTGTGACACTGCAGGGAATGAAGAGAAAAGTCATGCTGGGATCTGTAGTGCAGCTGAGTTCATGTGCTCCAGTGGTTGCTGTATTTCCAGTAGTTTTTACTGCAGTGGTCAGAAAAACTGGACTCCTGCAGTCGGAGTGTGCCAAATCTGTTCTACCAAGGACAGCGATCCTGCGAGCTGAATTAACCCCCCTGGCCAGTACAAGATGGCGGCCGAATGAATGTGAGTGCGTCACAATAGTAATTGCTTTCAAATACTGGTTGCTTGCTGTATATTTTATTGAGTGTCAAAAAGGTCATTTTTGCTGGTTTTGGGGTCCAGCTACTGCAGAAGACACCGTTAGCAAATGTTCTTAGAAGAAATCTCATTTACATCCTAAACTTGTCTTGAAAATATTATTGAGTATCCACAACACACTGTAGAACACACCGTTAGTAAATGTCCTATAGAAAGAAATCTATTTCTTTTTACACCAAACAGTTCTACTTTGGTTTCATCTGACCATGTGACATTCTCCCAATAGTCTTCTAGATCATCCAAATGCTCTCTAGCAAACTTCAGATGGGCCCGGACATGTACTGGCTTAAGCAGGTGGACACGTCTGGCACTGCAGGATCGGAGTCCCTAGTGGCATAGTGTATTACTGATGGTAGACTTTGTAATGTTGGTCCCAGCTCTCTGCAGGTCATTAACTAGGTCCCCCGTGTGGTTCTGTGATTTTTACTCACTGTCCTTGTGATCATTTTTACCCCATGGGGTGAGATCTTGCGTGGAGCCCCAGATGGAGGGAGATGATCAGTGGTCTTGTATGTCTTCCATTTTCTAAATTATTGGCTCCCAGATGTTGATTTCTTCACACACAGCCTGCTTGCCTATTAGCATGATTCAGTCTTCCCATCCTGGTGCAGGGCTACAATTTTATTTCTGGTGTGCTTCGACGGCTCTTTGGTCTTTGCCATAGTTGAGTTTTGAGTGTGACTGTTTGAGGTTGTGGCACATGGTAACTGGCAGGAGCCCCACTTAATTTTTTGCACCAGGGCCAAGAACTTCAAGTTACGCCTCTACTTGCAAGCTTTCTACATGTGATATATGTGGTGGCAGCAAAAATATTCCAACGGGGAAGATGGAGGTTCAGATGGCAGGGGCATAGTTATAGGGGGTGCAGCGGTAGCAGCCGCTACAGGGACCTGCATCCTGAGGTGTCCCATAAACCCCTTTGACACATAAAAAGACACCAGTATTGGAAACAGCACATGGTAACTGGCAGGAGTGCCAATATGGCAGTACTCCTGTCTGGGGCCCTAATCAAAAAGGGGCCCAGTGATATGTTAAAAAATAGGAACTAGTAATGGGTGGTGCCCCATTTGATTTAGCTGCATGGGGCCCTGAAATAGAATAGATGGCTGATGGCAGCCCTGGAGACCACTGCACCCCCTATAGCTACCCTCCTGCCAGCTGAACCTCCATGTTCCCCATTGGGATGTTCTTGCTGCCACCACATATATCACATATACAAAGCTTGCAAGCAGAGGCGTAACTTGAAGATCTTGGGCCCTGGTGTAAAAAGTGAAACTGGGCTCCTCCCAGTTACCATGTGCCATTTCAATACCGGTGTTTTCTTATGTGTGAAAGGGGCCCCGTAGCAGCTGCTTCCGCTGCACCTCTTAGAGTTACGCTGTCCTCATCTTTTCAGTTAGAATGATTATTTTAGCCTCTGAATTTTTTTTTTGTTACTCTTAGAGCCAAATTGTCTTTACTAAGTTGTTCCACGTATCCATTTTACTCTTATGGAAGGTAATTGTGGCTTTTCCTCACCTGTGTCGGTATAAGAATTAACCTGAACATCATCTCCCATTGACTTTAATGGGGTTCAAAATTCGAGGATTTTAGGGTTCGCGCATCACTACACCAAACTAATGAATGGTTTATTAACAGGTTATTTTATGAAAATCATTACTAATATTGTGTACAGGCACTTTATCAGTAAGATGCCAAATGTCGACATCTATTCCTTTGTTTTTCTAAAAATGTATTTTTTTCTTTCATGGCCAACAAATATTCTGATAATCTGGAACAATTGTAGATGATCTGCACACAACATAACCATTGGGGTGAATTTTTGCTGTATCCCTACAGATACCATGAACAGGACCCAAAAACGAGATGTGACTGGGGCCTGAATGTCAAAAGTAGGCAGGTGTGGAAAGATGCTACAAAGTAAGAATGCTTCCAACAACAAAGTGTTAATAGTTTATTTTCATCAATTAACAAAATGCTAAGAGAATGAATGAAAGAGAAATTAAAATTAAATCAATATTTGGTGTGACCACCCTTTACCTTCAAAATAGTATCAGTTCTTCTACGTACACTTGCACATGGGTTTTGAAGGAACTTGGGAGGTAGGTTGTTCCAAACATCTTGAACATTAATCACAGATTTTCTATGGATGTGAGCTTGCTCAAATTCTTCTGTCTTTTCACGTGAACCCAGACAGACTCAAAGACGTTGAGATTGGGACTTTATGGAGGCCATATTATCAATTACATAGCTCCAAAGGCAAGAGGTGGTCACACCAAATACTTATTTTATTTCATCTCCCCTTTATCTATTTATTTTTCATTTTGTTAATTGATAAAAAAAACAATTCTATTTTTGAAAGTATTTTCACTTTGCTGTATTTTATCCACATGTGCCTAAAACTTTTGTGCAGTTTTGTATATTAACACATTATTTCATTTATTACATCCGATACCATCTGGGGGTGTCACTAAACTTAAGCTACAAACTTTTCTTTATTTAATTACATAGCAATAAGCAATAAAAGCACAAAAAGGGCATGGTTACTGGGCTCGAAATAGTACAGATGAATGTTTCAGAAAATAAGGGGATTTTACAAAAATGTAACTGGTAGACCTAACAAAAACAAAAATCTTAGGGCCATATTTAAAAACTGTCTAGGTTTAAGACTTTCTTTGTTGCCCATAGGGGGAAAGATCTCTCCTTGAGAAGAGTCATTAATAAATTGGTTGGTGTGAGGATTTACTCGCCTATCAGACCTCACTGACTGTTTTGCATAAAGCAAAGGCTTATGGGAAAAGAGCTGAGGAACTCCACAGCGCACTCTATTGGATGTAGTTATCCTCAATTCACAATGTAGCTCGCAGGAGCTTTGCAAAGTGAAAAGGATTTGAGCCAAACCAGTTAAGTTCAGATGCAGACAGCTGTTTCGGGGTTTTTGCTCCTCATCAGTGCAGCTTAGAACTTACTGGTTTGGCTGGGTGAGAGGCGAAAGTGGCTTAGAAGGGGGATAGATCTCTCCTTGAGGAGAGCCACTAATAAATTGGTTGGTGTGAGGATTTACTCGCCTATCAGACCTCACTGACTGTTTTGCATAAAGCAACGGCTTATGGGAAAAGAGCTGAGGAACTCCACAGCGCACTCTATTGGATGTAGTTATCATCAATTCCTTCTTTATATACAAAGCCACATATATTCAAATTTTCCCCAAAATAAGCACCATTAACAGGCCTCCATACCTGTATATATCAAGTCCAGTAATATAGAAATGTGCTTCTTTTTAAAACTTCACAAATTGTTTTATTATTAACTTCTTTAAAAACATCAATTAGTCTAAATTCGTCATACGTATACAAAAAAGGGGTACTTGGCGATACTGCGATGGATCATCGTTCAGTCCAAGGAACTCAAAAGTCCATGTCCTAGCCCCAGCAGGAGCTTCCTTTGGAGATGCCGGGAGATCGAGCAGCCCGTGTCAATGCACGCAGTGACGTTTCGGGGAGACTCCTCCCCTTTCTCAAGCATGCGCCTTCAGACCCACATCGGCACTATATGGGACTAATTGCAAATACATGTATAACATCTTAAAAACAGTACTCTAATTAAAAACAATAAAAAGTGTCTTTTTTACAAGAATGCTTTGAGGCTAAATGTCTCATTAATACCCTTTGGAGTCATCGCGTCTAAGCGATATATCCAAAAGGCCTCCCTTTGTAGCAGCTTTCATTTAAGCTGCCATGGCTCTTGGCAGTTGATGCGTTGGAGGACGCACGAGTGCAATTCAGACAGACCATGATTTTCTACAGCAAAATGACGTGCCAATGACGTTTCTCCATAATTTCTTTTTTCCTCATCAATTTTAACATCATTTTTCCTAGAATTGAATTGTCTAATCATAGATTTGTGCTCATTCAGCCTGATCTTTATGGTTCTGCTTACCTGGCCCACGTACACCTTTCCTCAAGAGCATTTTAACATATAAACAACTGCACTACTATGGCATGTATGGTAGCCTCTCAATTTAATGGGATAACCTTTCGTCGGATGGCAAATTTGATCTCCTCTTATACTTGCCGAACAATGTTGGCATTTGCGGCAGGCGAACGTGCCTGACTTTACCGGTGTAAAGGTAGTTTGTATCAATCCCTTATAGTTGTTTTTTAAGATATCAGCTGATATTAACTGTTGTCCTAAAGTCTTCCCCTTTCGATAGATCCATGTTGGATTATCCTTAAACAACGATCCGCACTTCGGATCAGATTTCAGGATTTATACGCGATGGCTCCAAAGGGTATTAATGATACATTTAGCCTCAAATCATTCTTTTAAAATAGACACTTTTTATTGTTTTTAGTTAGAGAACAGCTTTTAAGATGTTATACATGTGTTTGCAATTAGTCCCATATAGTGCCGATGAGGGTCTGAAGGCGCATGCTTGAGAAAGGGGAGGAGTCTCCCCGAAACGTCGCTGCGTGCATTGACACGGACTGCCCGGTCTCCCGGCATCTCCAGAAGAAGCTCCTGCTGGGGCTAGGACATGGACTTTTGAGTTCCTTGGACTGAACGATGATCCATTGCAGTATCGCTAAGTACCCCTTTTTTGTATACGTATGACAAATTTAGACTGATTGATGTTTTTAAAGAAATTAAAAATAAAAATTTTTGTGTAGTATTAAAAAGAAGCACATTTCTATATTACTGGACTTGTTATCCTCAATTCACAATGTAGCTCGCATGAGCTTTGCAAAGTGAAAAGGATTTGAGCCAAACCAGTGAAGTTCAGATGCAGACAGCTGTTTCAGGGTTTTTACCCCTCGTCAGTGCAGCATAGAAGTTACTGGTTTGGCTGGGTGAGAGGTGAAAGTGGCTTAGAAGGGGGAAAGATCTCTCCTTGAGGACAAGAAATCAGAGCTCCCCTTTCATTTTATATAGTTCTCTGAAAAAAATGAAAGGGGCGCTCTGATTGGTTGCTACGGGTAACAAAGAAATTCTTAAACCTAGACAGTTTTCATGCAGGTCTCCCTTAATCCTTTAAATCCAAGGTTGGTAGATACCAAGGAAGGGCTTAATAGAAGAATCTTGAGCAACTTTTTAGTTCACTGCAGTACTGCAGAACACACGGCACGCTGAGACACTTTAGGAGAAAGTAAGTTTCTATTTCTCTGTCATTATTTATTGTATTCATTTATATAGTGCTGTTATATTTCACAACATTGTACAGACATTGCCATTATTCCCATTGGTCCTTGTCCCCATTGAGTCTCATAGTCTAAATTCTAGATCAATGTTATGTTTTTTTATGTGTGAGGGAAAACTGATTATCCAGAGGAAACTGACGTAAACATGGGGAGAACATATAGGGCCTCGTGTATGAAAACTGTCTAGGTCTAAAACGCTCTTTGTTGCCCATAGCAACCGATCAGAGCGCCCCTCTCATTTTTCCAGAGCACTATATGAAATGAGAGGGGCACTCCGATTGGATGCTATGGGCAACAAAGAGAGTTTTAGACCTAGACAGTTTTCATACATGTGATCCATAAACTCCTCACTAGTGTTGTCCTTGGTGGCAATTGAACCCAGGACTCCAGTGCTGTTAAAGTAATAGTGCTAACCACAGAGCCCCTATCACTGCCGCAGAATCTTGCATTCTTCAAGGTACTGATGGCAATTTAGCTATGACTGTTATTGGGGGTTTCTGCAGCTCTTTACATATGGTCTGTAGTTTTCACTGGTTTTGTGGTATATATTGCTAAAGCTGTTACTAGGGGTCTTTAGCTGTCACAATTGTTAAGGATCCCGTGGCTGCAACTGTAAGGCTATGTTCACACGGCTTATTTCGGGGCGTATTTGCGGACATAATTACGTCCGCAAATACGTAATGAAATACGTTTCAAATAATGAACAATTAGATTAGCATTGATTCCAATATAAAATACGCCTCATCGTTCACACGAGGTGTATTTCTGCGACGTATTTTCGCCATGTAAATCCGATCATAAAATTTAGTCCCCTGTCTCTTATTGAGGCATATTTCGTGACGTAAATCACCATATTAAAGAATGGGGAATTTATTTACAACGCGAATCCGTGCCACACTTTGTGACACGTATTTGTAATTACGTCCGCAAATACGCCCCGAAATAAGCCGTGTGAATGTAGCCTAATAGAAATACTTTGGTGGTACTGTTAGGCTAAATCCACACAGCATATGACAAAACACCGCCGGAAATCTGGCACTTTGTCATTGCTGGACTACAGCAGATCGCGATTTTTGGTGCTGATTTGCGCTAAAACTACAGTCGGTTTTCAGATTTGCCATCGACCCTGCATTCAATGTAATGGGGCTGACGGTGAATCCGAGCAGAATCGGGCGGAATATACATGTCGCATATTCCGTCAAATTTTTAAACCGCCATTAAAAAATCCATGCTGTATAGACTACAGATGTGTTTTTGGTACTGTTTGTGTCCTCAATGGTTTCTTGAAAGCTCTTTTTATGTGATTGTATTTCTAAACCTTCCACTGATCTCTTTATCTTTAAATTTGTGTATACATGCTTTATGTAGTCAGTGCTTCATTTCCAGCTCTAAGGCAACATCTTTTAAAGGAAAATGTTAGTGTCAACAAGGAATTAATTAGACATATCCAAGATTAGTCACACAAACAACTTGCTTATAATGTCCTTATACCAGCAGCGCAAACAATAGGTAAACACATTTTTATTTTTTTAATTATTAGTATTTAATTAATAATTTAAGAAATATTTCAGCGCATATACACATATTAAAAACAGGAGTTTAACACTTACATAAGCACATGATTTTGATGTGCAAAAGGATATCAGATATGGCATTTCTATATATACAGTGGGTACAGAAAGTATTCAGACCCCTTTAAATTTTTCCCTCTTTCTTTCATTGTGCAAACCATTTGGTAAATCCAAAAAAAGTCATTTTCTGTTTTTGCTCATGATTAATGTACACTCTGCAACCCATCTTAAAGGAAAAAAAACAGAAATGTAGATATTTTTGAAAATTTATTACCCATAAAAACTGAAATATCACATGGTCTTGAGTATTCAGACCCTTTGCTGTGACACTATTTAACTCACATGCTGTCCATTTCCTTCTTGATCCTCCTGAGATGTTCTACTCCTTCATTGGAGTCCAGCTGTGTTAATTAAATGATTGGACTTGATTAGGATAGGCACGACAACCATGTCCCTATTGTAAGTACCGCACACGCTCACAGTGCTGTCAAAGCACATGAGAATCATGATGTCTTAAGGAACAGTCCCAAGGAACTCAGAGACAGAATTTTGGCAAGGCAGCAGATCTGGCCAAGGTTATCAAAAGAATTTCTGCAGTACTCAAGGTTCTTAAGAACACAGTTGCCTCCATAATCCGTAAATGGAAGAAGTTTTGGACGACCACAACTCTTCCTTGACCTGGCCATTCAGCCAAACTATGCAATCATGGGAGAAGAGCCTTGTGAGAGAAGGTAAAGAAAGAATACCCAATCACTGTACTGAGCTCGCAGAGGATGCAGTAGGGAGATGGAAGAAAAAGTTTTTATCCACAAAGTCAAACTATCACTGCAGCCCTCTACCATCGGGGGCTTTATGGCAGAATGTGCCGACAGAAGTCTCTCGACAGTGCAAGACATATGAAAGCAGCAAACATTTTGCAAAAAAACACGTGATGGACTCCCTAATCTAAGAGAAAATAAGTTCTCTGGTCCTGATGACGACGAAGATGGACTTTTTGGTGTTTAATTGTAAGCGTAATGTGTGGAGAAGAACCAGGAATTGCTCATCAACCTGCCCAATACAATCCCAACATTGACACATGTTGGGTTGTCAGCATCATGCTATGGGGTGTTTTTCTCACTGCATGGACAATCAAGAATGGTTGCAATTGAAGAAAGATGAATGTGGCCAAGTATCAGATAAATCCTGATGAAAACCTCTTTCCAGAGTGCTTTGTGACCTCAGAACTGGGCTGAAGGTGTTTTCGGATCCAACAAGACAATGACAGTAAGCACACAGCTAAAATAACAAAGCATTGGCTTCAGAACAACTATGTGACCGTTCTTGACTGGTCCAGCCAGAGCCCTGACCTAAAACCAATTGAACATCTCTGGAGAGACTTGAAAATGTCCACCAATATTACACCTATCCAACCCTGAGGGAAACTGGAGAGATCGGCAAGGAAGAAATGGCAGATGGATTCGCCAAATCCAGGTGTGAAACACTTGTTGCATCATTCCCAAGAAGAATCATGGCTCTACTAGCTCAAAGGGGTGCTTCTACGCAATACTGAGCAAAGGGTCTGAATACTTAAGAAAATGTGATATTTCAGTTTTTTCTCGTCTAATACATTTGCAATAACATCTATATTTCTGGTTTTTTTTCTTTCAAGATGGGGTGCAGAGTGTACATTAATGGGCCAAAAAATGAACTTTTTGGATCTTAGCAAATGGCTGCAATGAAAGAAAGAGTGAAAAATTTAAAGGGGTCTCAATACTTTCTGTACCAAGTGTATAAGCAAGCCCATTAATTATGCATACCCATAAATGTTATAATCATATTGGTACTCACATAAGATAGGGATGGATGGCGATGACCATATTTCACAGTATTTTTGTTAGCCTCTATGAAATATTTTTGTGCTCGCTTTCTCTCTCTCTCCAATTTTTTCTCCAAGGCAATCTGACAAGAGGATAAGCTATCCATGTATCTCATCATGAGATCTGAAATTAAAGCGCAAACTTCTACTATATCAGGACGAAGATCTGCATCTGAGGTCAGACACCTGTGGGTAAACAGCAAAATGTCCATTACAAAGATTTGGTTCAGATGATGTTACAAGCAAAACAAAAATGCTTTAATAAAAACTGTAATTATATGTATCACTTTGTTAAATTCCTCCCCTCATAGTTAGCACTCCATTATTATTTCAGATATTGTGGCATTTTCATGGTAGACAGCACACTTTCTGTGAACACGATATTTTCCATAAACAGTGCCTGTATACTTTTTATGGTGTGTGCTTAGCCCAGAGGTTCTCAAACTCATTTGATCTAATGGCCTCTTTTTAGATAAAAAATTTAATGAGCTCACCCTACTCTTCCTGAAATCTACCAACCTCCATACAGTAGCTGCACACTGCCCCCCAAAATGGAAGGTCACTCTTCTGTGTCAGGGAGGATGATATCTGACTCCTATACCAGTAGATGCACCTGCTTTCTGCACAGCCCAATAGCTAAATAGGAAATTGCATCCAATACTATGGGAGCAATCCACCCACCTTTCCCAACAGAGCAGGAGCTGCCCATCTGTCTCTCCTAAGAGAATAGGAGCCACCCACCTACCTCCCCAACAAAGCAGGAACCGCCCTCCCACATTCTCTAGTAGAACATGGGCTGCTAACCCACCTCTTCTAGCAAACCAGGAGCTGATCCCCAACCTTTCCTAACAAATATGGAGCCCCCCACTTGCATCTACTAACAGAATAGAAGCGGCTCACCCACTTTCCCTACCAAAGCAAGAACCGCCCTTCTCCCTTCCCTAGTAGAACACGAGCCACTGACCCGCCTACCCTAGAAAACCAGGAGCTGACCACCAATCTTCCCTAACAGACAAGGAGCTGCCAACTTGCATCTACTAACAGAGCAGGAGCCACCCACTCACCTCCCCTAACAGAGGATGAAAGGATAACCCAAATGAAATATCAACACTTTCTTCTCTGTAAACATTACTGAAAAAAGTAAAAGAAGAAGAATTTTTAATAACAGCAATAGATGCTATCGAGGAGCTTGTATTGGGTTACCGACAACCCCCTAGGTCTAACTAGTCCATGACTCTAAGGGCTTGTCCCCAAGGCAAGGGATTTTGGGCGGTTTTGCAGATGGCTTTCAATTTTGAAAACTGTCTGTAAACCGTCTGTCAAACTTTACAATGGACCTCTGTGGAAAATCCGTGCAGCGGTCCCCACTACATGGATTTTCCTCCAGAAGGTTTTTTAAACCGCCGGCGGTCCGCAAAATATAGAACATGTTCATTCTTCCGCCCAGTTTTCGGGCGGAATATGAACAAGTCTATGCTAAGGGGGAGGGTTTTTCTCCACAAACAGAGCAAATACCGGTCGGTATTTGCTCTCTGCCGTGGGGGCCAAACCCTAATAGACTGCTTGCTTGTGTGTGTCAAATTGTAATACAGCTTAAAGTTTCCCAGTGGCCTAAAAATAAAAGCGATGTCTCCCCAATCATAATGCCTTATTGAATCAAGTCATAATTTTATTTATACCCCCAAGAAAATAATAAAAGTTAACCCATAAATGATAAATCCAGAAATGGTGACAATACAGTTTGTCCTGTAAACAAATGCCCTTCTATAGCAAAATTCATGTTTACATAAAAGTTATAACTCTCAAAAAACACTAATTCTGAAAATCCTAAATAGGCTGCATCTGTAAGCGGTTAACTTTCACGATGCAATCCATTATAAAATATGTAAAATAGTTCCTACTCGAAAATTCACTCTAAGAGCATAAGACTATTACATTTTTCCAATGTGCTATTTTTTCATATATTACTTTGTGGGCAGTGAATGCAGGAAAATTAACTTTCTCGGCACAAAAAGAGACTAGAAACAAGATAACATTTCAGAACAGAGCAGCGTTATTGGGATTCTATGACACCTGGCAGAAATTAAGTCAATATATCCAAGTTATTTCTATGTTATGGAAAATAACAAAGCACATTTCTTAATTGTATTGATCATAATATTCATTAGAATATTTCTCATTTTATTTGGAGATCATTTTTCGTGAAACAATAATTGTAGTGGTTCTAGGAGTGAGTTTATGGAAAGGACTTATACCCAATCTTTCACAATTGACAGAAAGGACCTCTGTTAATGAAACACTGCCAGATCATTGAATTAGCTAGTAAACACTTTCATTAAGTCTGGTAATCTAATTCATTCTTATTTCTAAAGATGAACACTTAGATGCAATAAAAAAAAGTCATTAAAATAACAGTAAGTAGCACTGATTAACAGTTAAAGAAGGCACAAAATAGAGACAGAGATTGTGCAAAGTATGGCAAATACCAAGAAAATACTAATGCTAAAGTATAGAACCTATTGTTGTAAATGTGGTATCTATGTTCTATATGTACATGGCAAATTAATTAAGCTATACATGGCTGCTTTGATGTTTTCTACTCTAGTGTGTAGCAATACATTACTCTGAAAGTGAATTTTTTTGTGGCCGACCTAAGCAATCTCTTTAACCCCTTAACCCCGGAGCCACTTTTGGCCTCACTGACAGAGCCCCATTTTTAAATCTGGCATGTGTCACTTTATGTGAGAATAACTTTTTGACACTTTTACCTATCCATGTGATTCAGGAGATTGTTTCTCCCCCTTTTCTCGTGACACATTGGTGCTTTTAGAGTAGTAAGAAATTTTGGTTCAAAAAGCCTGTGTTTATTTGTGAAAAATATCAAAGTATCGTGAAAAAATTGAACAAATGTACCAATTTCAAACTTCAAAAATTTCTGCGTGTAAGACAGATATTATACCACTCATAATTTTATAACTAACATATACCATCAGGACTACTGTAGGTGGCATAATTTTTTTAAATGTCTTTTTTTTTAGCAACATTAGGGTGCTTAGAAATTTAATAGTAATTTTCAAATTTTCAAGAAAATTCGCAATATGTATTTTTTTAGGGACCAGTCCAGTTCTAACGTGACCTTGATTGGCCTGTATGTTAGGTACCCCCATAAAGGACTTAATCTAAGAAACTACACCCCTTAAAGTATTCAAAACACATTTAGGAATTTATTAACCCATTAAGGTGTTTCACGGGAATTAAAGTAAAGTGGAGTGAAATTTAAAAATTTATTTTTTTTGAGATTTTAAATTTGTACCCATTATTCACAATAAACTGAATTGACAGGGAAATGCAATTTAAATATTTTTTCCCCCAGATTCTGCGTGTTCAAGATACCCCATATTGGCTTAGTGTACTATTTTGGCTAAACCCACAAGCCTATTTGGGGTCCCGCTTTTGGGTCCATGTTCATTACGATTTTTTTGGGCGCCATTTCAGGTTTGGGGACACCCAAGGTGCTAAAACTTAATAAAACCCAAATAAAAGCCCCCATACGGGAAACTACACCCCTTAAGGAATATATTCAGGGGAGTGAGTATACGCCCTCACAGGGGTTTTCATATTTTTTTAGGTTAGGTTGTAAAAATGAAAAAAAAATTTTTTCCAAAATCTGAAATTTTAGCTGAAAATGGTTAATTTTTACAAGGCATCCTGGAAAAAAAACACCCAAAATTTTTTTTAAAACCAATTTTTTCCCAAGTTCGGCAATCCCCTACTGTGGGTGTAAACTGCTGTTTGGCACATGTCAGGGGTAAAAGGAGGGGTGTTATTTGGTTTTTAGAATGAGTTTTGGGGGGTCATGTCGCATTTGCAAACCCCCAAAGTACCGAACGGGTGAACCCTTCAAAAAAACACCTTTTTTGAATTCAACACCTCTCAGGGATTTCATCTAGGGGTGTATTGTGCATTTTGGGGCTACAGGTGTTCCATAGTATTTTTTAGCATTGGGCCATGAAAATGGGGGAGGAGGCACTGTGCCATTGTTTTTTAGTCTTCAATTTTACAGTGTTCGCCGTGCAATGAGTGAGTGGATAACTTTACTATGGGAGTCAGTACAATTGCAAAAAATATAAATTTTTATATAGTTTTTTTTATGTTTATTACTTTTTCACAATAAAAAAGGTCTTAAAAAATTGTGTTTTTGTTTTCCTATTTGATATATGCTTTTTTATTTTTTTTGTAGGGGCTGATTTGGGGGTTTTTTTTTGGGTAAGTTGACATTTTTACTAAACCTTTTTGGGGTGCATATGACGCTTTTACAATTTTTTTAAGGTTTTTTTGAGGCATTTTGAACAAAATCAGCATTCCTGGTGGTTTTTTACTTTTACAGCGGTCACCCGTGCGGTATTAAAGGCACCTAGTGTTACTCAGCGGGCCAAAACAAAACTGAACCAAATTTTTATTTTTTTTTTTTCGTTTTCTGCTTTTTCACAATAAAAAAATTTTTTAAAAAGGAAAAACTTTTTTTTCATCGCCATAGTCTGTGAGCCTAACTTTTTTACTTTTTGAGTACGGAGATGATAGGGGCTTGTATTTTGCGGGATGGTTGACGTTTTTATTGGTATCATGTTTGGGGGGACAAGATTTTTTGATTTTTTTTAAAAACCGTTTTTTGGAAGGGGGTGAAGAAATGTGCAATCCTAGGGGTTATTTAAATTTTAAACGCGTCACTTCAATATCCATACAAGTTAGCTTCCCCTTCTGGTATACGATTACGGCGATACCCAATTTATTAATTTTTTTTTTTTTTTTTGAAGCACTTAAAAAAAAAAAAAGGATTTTATTGTGTAAAACAATATTTATGCATCGCTGTCTTCTGAGAGCCATAACGTTTTTATTTTTCCTGTGTAAGGACTTTTTTTTTTGCAGGATGAACGGATGTTTTAATTGGTACAACTTTGGCGTTTATCTGAGTTTTTGATCGCTTTTTGATTCCATTTTATGTGCTGCAGGATGAACAAAAATCGCAATTCCGTGACAGTTTTTTTGTGTTTTTTACTGCATTCCCCAAACGGGTTAATTAACGTGACAGAATTATAGGGTAGATCGTTACGCACGTGGCGATACCAAATATGGGTACTTTATTTATTTTTGATCTTTTTTGGGGAGATTGCGGTTTGTAAAAGGGAAAAAGGGCAATGTACATGTTTTTTATTTTATTTTTTGTTTGTGTTTTACTTTTTTTACTTTTTTTTTTAAACTTTTTTACATTTTTTCACTTTTCCCCAGAGTGGATTTGTAACAGCACTCTTCAGACGCTGTTACAATGGTAGACCAGTACATAGCTTTGCTGCTGTGTACTGGTCGCCATGGTAACTGTCAGTCACCATGCCCACAATGCATTGTAGGCATGGTGATGTCACCAGACGGTCCAGATGCTTTCAGAAAGCATTTGGGCCATCGGGTAAGGGATCAGCGAGCGGTATCTCTGCAGCTTCCTTATTGCAACCGTGACAGGTCGCGATAATGAAGCGTTAATCACCTGCAGCCGGAGCTCACTCCGGCTGTGAGTGATGCGGCATGAGGCCAGCGGTAATTTACAACTTGTCCCATGTCGCGATCGTGCAGGGCCCGCCTGTAAGCCTGCACGAACGCCAGGACGTATGCATATGTTAATTTGCGGGAACGCACTTCCCGCTAGGACGTATGCATACGTCCAATGTCGGGAAGGCGTTAAATTGTTTAGAACTGTGTTTTTCTACAAAAGTTCCTATACAGGCATAAGCCTAAATAATAAAATTCTGGCTATCTGATGTTGCCACTAGGAGCAGACAGAAATTTGACCCATTAGCAACATATGACATAACTCACTTGCACCCACCACTAGCAACCAGGATCGTACATAACTCCGATCCCAGACATTTAAATGAATTAGTTGCCACAGTCAATGGTAATTTTAAGCCATTAAAAAATGGTGCAATGCTTCATTTTGCCGCCAGTCACCCCTCTCTAAAATGATTGTGGGGTGCTGTTCGGTCCTCATGGCAGCCAGAGGCTTAAGGTAGGCCCCCAGAACTAATATCTTGTTGCTCCTATTACACCATTTCAGAAGCAGGGTGAAGTAGGAGAGCAATAAGGGCATGTTCTCTCGGCACAGGTTTTCACTGAAATTTACAGACAGTTTTTGGATTTTTAATTAATGAACTAAATTACCTTTTTATTGTATTAGAAACTTTTTCAGAATATAATCCATCAGGGACCGGAACATACACAGCTTCCACGATCTAAAATAAAAATGAAATAAATGACAACACTCTCTACTTTTGATTTGATAGGCGAAAGATTCTGATGATGTTAAAGGGGTATTCACACCACACTGATTATCTTTCTGCTTTATTTCAAAGCAAGAGCAGTTCTTATCTCCTACTGGTTTATTGAGGGTTTCCTAGGCTGCCAACCACCTTTCTCTTCTCTACCAGCACTGGTTGGTATGGTGATCACTCCCTGCTGTGTTTTATCAGCAGCACAGGAGTTTGTTTATCTTTGTTACTGACAAACGTTAACCTTTTAGAGCTCTGTGGCCTTCTGTGGCCACATTAATATTACAGTTGCTTTAATTTAAAACATTATACAGCAGCTGGTAATGCTGGAACGTAAGGATACGTACATGAATGTACAAAGACAATAAATATGATCATGCATGCAAAAAAGTTTATTATACTAATGATGATAAATACTGTAGTAGAGACATAGCATTGTGTTTTATCACATTACGCATTACTAAAGAAGTTGTATGCTTAAACAAAAACCTTTTCCAAATCCAATTAGGAAAATTTGAGATGTTAGGACCCTCATCTGGATACACAGGTTGCCACTCACTTTGGAGGACCCAGCATGGCTATGCATTACATGATCAGACCATTGATTTTATAGGTAACTGTGTAATGCTTAATTTTTCTTATAATGGTGCTGCATACGAAATGGAAGACTTGTCATTTTCCCCATCTGATAACAGCTGTATGTTGGGTTCCCAGTAGTGGGACAACCTTTAATCAGCTTATAGTCATGGGACCATGGGACCCTCTTAGGAAAAGTAATTGTTTAAAGCAGGTAACCTCCCCTAAGGTTTAAAAAAAAACAAAAAAAAAAAAAACAATTGTAATAATTTTCTTTTCATAAAGGGGAGTTCCCATCTTGCACTCTGATAGCATATCAATAGGACATGCCATCAAAGGGTGATAGCTGTAGGCCGTACCTGTGGAACAGGCCCAGAAATTGCTCATGGCTCCTCATTCTATTCTTTTGGAGTTCCAAGTACAGGTGAGCAGTGTGTTTGGTTGTACTAGGAACTCCCATAGAGCAGAATAGAAAGTCACGTGCAAGCATGAATGGCTCTCCATTCTGAACTGAGACTTTCGGGGACCCAGTCCCAAGTTAGGTGTGGGACCCAGAGGTGGGATACCTATCACACTCTGATAGCATATCATATCAATAGAAGAGTGCATGGTGGGAACAACCTTTTAATCAGATTTTGTATTTGCTTATACAAGACCATTATGCAGGAAGCAGAGTGATGTTGTCTAGAGTATAAGACTATATTTTTTAATTTGTTTGTTGCCTTAAAAAGAATTCTGATAACAGGAAAAGCCCTTTCAATTAAGGGCAAGGGTGCACATGAGGCCCTGAGTGCCCCTTTAGCTGACCCCCAGTCATCAGGACACAAACACGCTCTGTCGCTGTCTTCCTACTTCAGAAAGTAGTATTCATCTTTTGACAGGCACACTCAACTGGTGGCATCACTGTTTTCTTTGCATTTTAAATTCATGTCATTCACCATATGGTAAACATAACAGGTCAGATGTATGAAACGTGCAGTCCCAGATTTCTGGTGTCAAGTCCAACAAAAATAATGTGGTTGGCCATGTCTGACATATGTATAAAAGATTTGTTTCAAAAACGGGCGCAGCGTCTGACATCCTCGATACTTTTTTCTGCGCCGATTCTTAGAGGGCTTGTCGTGCCACATTCAGAGGATTAGACACATTATGAATGTTGCTCAACAGAATATGTTGCAAAGATAGTGCCTTAGTCCATGCCACTACATTTACTATTTTGCCATAGGCAAACTTAAACTCTATCAGTTCTCAATCTATAAAACACTAAAACTTAACTTTTATTATATATATAACACTTAACCTCTATACACACTATTTAAAAACCTAATTTCTAACCTCTCAATTTATCCCTTATTACTTCTGAAGGAATAACTCCTTTTCTTTCATCAAGTCTGGTGGAACACCACCTATTAACAGGAAAACCGTATATATACAGTAATCCATGCCATATTCAAAGTGGAAAGGCTAACATAAAATTTGGCGAACATTTTTGTCTCACAACAGGGCACATTAATAAAGTGCTCTGAGACACTTTCATACATATTGACAAATGCTACAAAAACCTAACGAGACATATGACTGTCCAGTCTGAGACAGTTTTAAAACCTCTGGCCCAGACCTGGAAGACTTAATTGGGACCCCAGCTAACATGTTAACCCATCGGCTCTCTGAGAACACATTGCAGGAGGTGCAAATGGGGTGAGAGAGGGAACCACTTCCATCTAAAACCATTTACATGCAATGGTCACTATTCACTGTGGTATCTAAGGGGTTAAACAGCTCAGATCTGAGGTATGTTCACACTTTGTCAATGGAGAAGGGGCGTATCTGTCATGAGACACCGGAGCTCTTACTTCACCCAATACAGGACTCTAATGCCAGCTCCTTTTTGCCCCACCTATATAAGACGTTTTATGGTCCTTAACCCCTTACCGATACAGCACATATTTGTACATCTTGGGGTCGGTAAATTCCTATGCAGCGGTAATCCTGCTACATAGGAGGGTGGTGTCTATATATGTGTATTATTCTTTCTAGTTTTAGTTTTTGGGGGTTCCAGAAGTGGCTGTTTCACATCATATCCTCTTTTTTAGAGTACCGGGCAGGGCACCCCTCATTCTGATCTTTGACAGTCCCTAAGGTGGAACCAAGATTTCTTAGCCATGTTGGGTGTTTACAATTGAAGTGCCATAAAGGTCTCAGATGGCGAATACTCATCTAACATTTAATGCGGTCCCTAGAGGAGGTACAATGTGACATGACAATGTTATACAGTATACTAGTGCAGTGAATGCATCCGTATGATCTCGCTTCCTATGGTGTACTCAATTTGAAGGACATTAAGTGGGTTAAAAGGCACCAACCTCTTGTTTTCTTAGAGTATCTATAGGAGTCTTTTTTGGTTATAGCCCAAAAAATATAACTATAAAGAATGCAAACCCCCATACTTTGGTTGCTAACGAGAGCATGTTGGTGCTGTGGAATGGTGGATTCAGAGTAGCCATCTGATAAAGAATGCAGCCTGCTGCCCACACATCAGCCTTTTCTCCATATGGTTCACTTTTTACAACTTCTGGGCTGTAATTAATAAAAATAACAATTATTACTGTCATCATACATAGTTAACAACACAATTACAAGACTAAATTTCAGACTAATAATTACACGTGCAGTATCTAAACAGCAGAAAACAATGGGAGACATGTATGAACGGGTTTTTCACCCTTTCCTGGCATCAAATGTGCCAAAGTGAGCTACGATGTCTAATGCGCCAAACAAATGTGTTAGGCGCAGTGTTCGTAAGACTCGACACTTTTTAATGTGCCTAACATGAGGGGGCGTCGCACCACACTCGTATTATTAGACACATATATGAATGTGGTTCAGCAAAACTAGGCGCATTACTGCTCTAACAGGCAGACCTACTTCAATGTGGTCTTCCTGACCCTGAGGAGTCGAAGTGAAGCTAGATTTACTGTTAGGGAAAAAAATGTCCAATATTTCTCAACTTACACCAGTACAATAATAAAAAGTAACTTATGATAATTATCAAACTATATAAAATTAAATCATTTAAATTTAATTAAAAATAGTATCATATAACATTAATATAAAAATATATAATATCCCAAAAATATAAAAATATATCCTATAAAATGTATTTAAGATTAAAAGAATCTAAAACTAATTTTTCATTAAATAACTCACTGATGATCTTGTTCAGATTTTTAAATTTTTAATTTTTACATAAAATTTGAAATGTATTTTTGCTGCTCTCCCGCTTTATTCTACATACAGCAAGAGGCAGCACAGCACAGGTCTTGCTGGGACCTGTGGTCCATCAAGCAAGATCAGTACCATAGTTTCTATTCACTGACATGCTATTCTAATGACTTTTCTTTTATTTCCAACCTATCTATAGCCTTTATACATGTTTGGCACATTACTTATGCGCCTAAGTTCCATAATGCGGCAAACACACAGGCGAGGTGCAATGAACTTTAACCATTTATGAACGCACAAAAAACACTTTCATACATTCAGATGCATTTTACATTGAAAAATAGATGAGAAAATGAACTTTAATGCACCTAATTCCATACATGTCTCCCTATGTTTTTCAAGTATTATGCCAACAATGTTAGGGTGTCATAAAAAATTAGAGATTTAAAAACAGAGTAAGGGCTTGTCCCCACAGCAAGTTTTCGGTCGGTTTTACAGGTGGTTTTTGGATTTGAAAACTGTCTGTAAAGAGACGGTCGACCTTTTACATTGACTTTAATAGAAAATCTATGCAGCAGTCCACAATGCACGGATTTTCCACCGGACAGTTTTCGAAACCGTCGGTGTAACGAAAAATTTCCGCCCGGCAGAACATGAACATGTGCGTGCGAAGGGGGACGGCTTGAATCCGCAAACAAAAGCTGCCCCCTACGTGCCAAAAAAAGACAAAATACAGGTCAGAAAATCCGACCGCCATTTGGTCTTTTCTGTGTGAACGCACTTTTTGACATAGAGGGGTAAGAACATTATGCTTCTAAACTATGGTATGAATGGAGAAATGATAATTCCAGGTGTTAATATAGTAGCATAGCCCAGCTTGTATGCTCTTAAACACTGGTATTAACAGAGATTTTGTACATGAGATGGAAGGTGGCTTCTGGCTTTTCACATGCAACTTCATGGCTTTTAGTGAAGAAGAGCAATGAGGGAGAACTGTCACGTTCCCATTATGTTATTCTGCTCCAAAGGTTATAATTAGTCATGAATGCTGATTGCTTTCATAGATAAATGTATATTACATGTAAATTTTCTAAGGCAAGTATTAATACTTATTACCAAGCTTCCTCATAGGCTTGTTCTTGCAATATACCATGACTGATCGTTTCAGTAACTACTTTATGATGAACACTATGGTCAGGTCAGGTTAAAAAGTACTTGGAAAACATTGTCATGTCAGTAGGCATGTAAATTACAATGTTAAATCTTTTTACTCGATTGCTTGGAAAGCAATGAGGTTCCTATAAATTTACAGGTCTGGAGAAGCATCTGGCAACTCTCTATAATCTGAAAATTATTTATTAAATATATTAAATATATTGGGTGGCACTGCCAATTCTTGTAATACATTTAATAAATAATTTTCAGCCTGGAAAGGTTTGCCAGATGCTTCATCCAACATGCCAAATTATAATTCCATGACCACCTCAATAAAAAGCTTTAGGATTACGCATAGTGCAACTAAAATGTCGTATTGCAGTTTGCAGACTTGTGCATATATTACAAAGCATTAAAGTCTAAAGACCACATTGCTTAAAAACTTGCTATTCATTATAAATGTTCAATTACTGAAATTTGATAAGTGTATTATGAATCATGCCCAATTACTAACTAGCTAAACTGTAATCATGAGAGGTAATAAAAATTACCCAGATGTTTGGTATCTGGTGGCTTATACTCAAATTGAAGCTATTAATTAATATTTCAGTATCCGTTCTAAATATTATGAGTTATTGTTACATACTAAGAATTTATAATTTTGCATATGCATTTGTATGGCATTCAAATATATGTGTAGCTTTATGATGCCCATCTGGCAAATGAGCTAAAATCCAGCTATAAAAGTAACGATTAACACTTAAAAATGATATAAAAAATAAGTTGTACAGTACTTAGACTTTTAAAAGACACATTGGTCATTTCTTTCTAAGGATCTATCTTGAAAAAGATCAATGTTAAATTAGAGCTGCCAACACTGCAGTATTGACAGGAACCCTGACAAAAAAAAAAAAGAAAAAAAAAAGGGGGCCAACTGATACAGCGTAAGATAGGAACTGATAATAGGTGGGGGAACCCAGATGCTTCAGTTGTATGGAGCCCTGAAAATAACTGATGGCAGCCCTGGTCACAAACAACCCCTTGCTATGTATCCCTCTGCAAACTACATTGGAACATATGCTACACATTGTATGCAATACAGCTGGAGATGTGTGGAATATACATTCAACAAGGTAAGATTTTCGCAACATATACATCAAAGGGTCAAAATAATGTTTGATCAGAGCTAAAGTCCACTGAATGTCTGCTGAGATGGTTCTGGTCACTGCAGCCTACATCTGAAATAGGATGCACCTCTAGAATGCACCACAAGAATGCTTGTGTTGGGGAGCCTAATGTTTCACTAAACTTAAAGGGGTTTTACCACAAAGTAAAAACTCCTGCACTGGCTGCACACAGCTAGCTGCGAGCCGGCTATGCATGTGAATGGGCAGGGTGTTCCTTGCGGCTATCCTCTCCATTCACTTTTATGGGAGCTTCCAAACATAGTCAAGCTCACAGATTTAGCTTTCTTCGGAAGCTTCCAAAGAAGTGAATGTGGAGGACGGTCGCAAGCGCGGCCCTCCTCGTTCACATGCATGGCCGGCTCGCAGTTCGCTGCGAGCGGCCAGCGATTGGGTTTTTACTTCATGGTAAAACCCCTTCAAATACAGAGAAAACTGTTTGCACACATGCAAAGTAATGCTGGTAGCACAGCTCACCTTAACAGATGGTTGCACAGTATGCTTTAAAGGGGTTTTGCCACAATGTAATGTTGACGTGGGATCCTCCAAAATGGGTAATCACTTTTCTAAATAAATGTGATTACTAAAATTGAAGCCTCTGAGAGCTACAACTTTATTTCCATGCCCTTAGTTACCTGACAGTTTACATTAGACACGACCAGGACACTGACAGGAGCTGATCTGGCCACGCTTACGTTGTCTGCACTTCTTATCTGATGACAGGGAACATGAAGGAGCTAGCAAGGGACTGTGGAGAAATATCCTGTCTTTTGTATAGAGAATCCACTGGTTGTAATGTAATTATTTGTGTAAACATTGTAGACTCCCTGGCACAGCTGGTCTCTGCTCAGACCCCCTCCCTCTCCCCGTTATTCAGCATGCAGTGTTAATTTTGTCTCCTGATCATATAACAGGTAAGGAACTGACTTCTTGGCAAAACCCTTTTAACACATGAATTTTCTTTACCAAGCAAAGAGGCTAATCCCGATCTGTGGTGCAAAGAAGAACCCACCGACAGAGGAGAAGAAGTAATCCATAAAAGAGGCAGGTATCCAGCAGCCTTGAGAAAGGAACTCAAAGCCGTTACTTCACTATGCTTTTAAATAAATGGTGTTGTCCTTAGTAATAGAAAGACGTGGCAGAGACTGGAGGATATACAGCACCATCAGGGGCATAGCCAGGGGGTGCAGAGGTAGCAGTCACTACCAAGCCCTGCAGCTTGAGGGGGCCAAAAAGCCCCCCTGCCACATAAGGAGATACCAGCATTGTAAGTGGCACTTTGTAACTGGGGGGCCCATTTCACGTTTTGCACTAGCATCCCGGAGCTTCAAGTTATGCCTCTGAGCACCATTTATTTCAAAGTAAAAAGTAATAAAAATATTTGTTTCAGTTTACTTCCTTTTTCAAGGCTGCTGAATACCTACCTCTTACAAAAACTGCAGTTAGAATTTCCTATTTAAAGAAATATTTCCCATTTCATTGATTACCTTTAAACATATAGGCGAAGGTAAACAAAGACTTCTAGCAAATATATTGTTCTTTTAATTGTGCTTCATTTCGTAGCTACAGCAGTTTTCCCACTTGTTTATAGAAGGTTTTCTAGGTTACCGGCCCCCACTCTGTGCTGTTCACTTCCTGCTGTTTGTATCAGCAGGATGGGAGCTTGTTTCTTATTCTCTGCTTTTATCTTTTTTTACTGAGAAATACTTTAATATTGATCAGGGAGAAGCCTTACACTGTCAAGTCTGCAAAGCACATGCTGTGTCAGTGTGTCTTGGCAGCATGTAAGTTTATCTCTCACAGTAAACTGTTAATTTTTTATGAAAATATGGTAAATATTATTTTTTTATGCATTTAGGTAATATATATTGTGGCAGAGCTACCACAGGCGGTCACACGTTTCTGCCACCAGGTGGAGTAAAGCACGATAACTGCATGCTACATGTCACCAATGCTACCTGGCTTTGGTGGGGTAGGAGCCATTCAGGTATGTTGTCAGCCACAGTAAGCGGTTGTCAGCCGTTTAAAGTTAGTGTGGCTGTTTCAGCTGATCCGGGGCGGCTCTAACGGGGAGTAGGCAAAGTGTTGGGTGGGTTATTACTTCCCGTGTTCCATGACAGGATTTTGTCAGGTTCCTAGAGGCCTATAAAAAGCATACATGCCAACTCTCCCGTTTTTGGCGGGGGGGGTCCCGCTATTTAGGGTCCCCCCCGCCCTCCCGGGGGAGTTGGCATTTCTCCCGCCGCCAGCAGGCGGCGGGGGTTCTTTAAATGGCCGCAGCGACAGAGTAGCGCTAGTGCGCTCCTCGGGCGCCGCCGGTCCGTTCTCACAGGCGGGTGAAGCGGCCGCTGCGCCCCCTTCACCTGCCCGGAGTCTCGCTGTGCAGGGAGGAGGCAGAAGGGATCGCTCCCTCCGCCCCCTGTTTGTAAGGCGCCGGGGCGCGCCGTACACCCAGGTCAGCGGCGCAGGGGAAGTGACGCGCGGCTGCACTCAGTCCCCCTGCGCCGCTGAGGAGATCGGTCGGGAGCTGGCAGCGCTGCAGGAGCCTGGTCAGGTGAGTGACTTTTATTATTTTATTTTTATTAGCTATAAGGGGGCTCTACCTGGCTACAATGGGGGGGATCTACCTGGCAACAGAGGGGGCAATACCTGGCTGCAAAGGGGGCAACTACCTGGCAACAGAGGGGGGAACTACCTGGCAACACAGGGGCCACTACCTGGCAACAGAGGGGACACTACCTGGCTACAATGGGGGCACTACCTGGCAACAGAGGGGACACTACCTGGCAACAATGGGGACACTACCTGGCAACAATGGGGGCACTACCTGGCAACAGAGGGGGCACTACCTGGCAAACAATGGGGGCACCTACCTGGCAAACAATGGGGGGCACCTACCTGGCTAACAAAGGGGGGCATCTACCTGGCTACAAATTTGGCTCTACCTGGCTACAGAGGGGGCATCTACTTGGCTACAAGAGGGCATCTACCTGCCTGTAAGGGGCACTACCTGGTTATGGGGGGCAACTACCTGCTCTAAGGGCATCTACCTGGCTTTCTTCCAAAGCCGTTATACAGTTAGGTGGAGTGGGTGTGGCTTTTTGAAGGGGCGTGGCATACCGACAAGATGGGCGTGTCCGCCCACTGAACTCTCCTGCTTTTTCATTTTCAAAAGTTGGCAACTATGATAAAAAGCCTGGTACTCAAGGTGATCGGGGGTTTGTGTAGTTACCCGGAGCTGGGAGTGACAAAGGAGCTGAGGAGAGGCTCTTACCCTGCAAGGCTTGAGGGAAGCCTGCACCGTGATGTAAAGTAGGAATACTGTGATTTTGGGTAGTAGTTTGCGGTGTGCACAGACCCCTGGTGGTAGAGGGAAACTGTAATGTGTTTAGTTAGTGGCCAGATGACCTTGCTTTATTTTATTTAGTTTATGGACTAAACCGTGTGGCCCATATTACCTGTGTGCCGAAACTGTTCTACCAAGGACGGTGATCCTAAAGTTAAGTGTCACTCCCAGGACGACCCAGGATGGATTCCTAAAGCTAAGCGGCACTTATAATATATATAGCAAAAGAAATTACCAGGAAGGTCCACACATATCCATATAAACCTATTTCAGGCCATTTGAACTGGGTACCTTACATGTTGAAAAGCAGTATCAGGCTTCTTACATACCTCAAGTACCGCATACTATGTTTTGATACTATGGACTTTTAAGGGTGCATTCACACAGTGCGCTTTTGGTGCATTTTTGATGCGTTTTTTAAATGCATTTTTTGTGCAGGAAAGCACAGCAGTTAATGCTGTACGTAGCAGCACAAAAATCGCTGCAAAAATCGTGGTATAAATCGCAATTTTTACCGCAATTTCTGTGCAGTAATGTACAGCATTAACTGCTGTGCCTTCTTGCACAAAAAACACATAAAAAAACCGCACCAAAAACACACTGTGTAAAAGCACCCTAAATGTTTCATGGCATTAGTCACCAAAATATTGCACAGGTGTGCAGTCAGCTGCTTTTCAGACTGCTCACTTCTATGCACATGAACCTATTTTATACTATGTGTAGCTATGCTGAGAAGCTTACATGTTGGAGAGCAATATTCAAGCTTCTTATATAATTGCAAATACCGAAAAACCACATATTAGGTATTGATTCTATAGACTTTGAAATGTTTCAATAAATATGCCTCATAAGGCTAGGGCCACACAGCGTAGGACAAAAACCATTAGAAAGCCGACTTTTTTGGTCCTATGCAGGATGGCGGTTTTTGTCACTGATCTGTCACTGGTTTAGTTTTTACCATCGGCCCATGACTGTACATGTCTCTTGCTATTTGCCTCTCGTTCTCTGCCTTTTTGCCACTTCTGAGTATGTATATGCATTTAAAAAACAACTCCAGGTCTACCAAGCTCAGAGGCCCACCGGGGGATTCCCCTATTCCCCTGTGAGCCAGTCCGAGCCTGGGCTTGCCCACAAAATATGACAACACAGAACCTAATTCTCTTGGCTTCAGTTTTTATTTCACTTTAATATAAAGGACTTCAAGAATGAAAAAGGAATGCCTATAATTTGGAACGTCATTTTTTAAACTTAAACTAGTTGACAACTAGGTGTTCGCAGAAGGGGGTCTGGAAGGAGAGGCAGGGAAAGGCAAACAGTGAGCCCTAGCACTAGGCCCTGAAACTCAACCTGCCTACTTGCCTATCCGACCCTAGATGGTTGGTGCCAAATGGTCGACATTCCCTTTACTAAGCAAGAAAAACACAGTACAAGACAAAAGAAAAAAACAAGCACAAAGGAATAGTCAGGAGATACAGGTCAAACCGGAGATAGCAAAACAATACAAAAACGGCAGGCAAAAAATGGAGGTCAAAAAGACAGGCAAAGAGGTCAGCAATTCAAGTAATAATATCCAATATGACACGCCAGCTAAAGTTACAAGAGACTATTGCAAGCAATGTCCAAGAGCATGAATGGTCTAAATATGGGATGTCAGAGTCCCGTTTCAGGGCGTGATTAGACCAGCCCTCCTATATCTAGACCAAACAGAACACTGGCTGGCAAGGAAGGGAGATGAATGGTGAAGGTAACTGTCAGTCTAAACTATCTCAGTCTAAACTATCTGCAGCCCAGCACTAGGGATAGCAGAAGCAACCAGACAAGTGTGGTGGAGAACCTGCTAATCACCACACAGCAAGTACAGGAATAAGACCGTATTTAGAGTAGTACAAAGAAATCATACAATTGAGGCACAAAATCATAGCCAAAAGCACAGTCTCCGCCGTGTTTTTTTTTTTTTTTTTGGTACACATTTTGACATTTTTCAATCAGTGCTGACAGAGCAGAGTCAAACTGTATAGTGACACCCTCTCTGAAAAGGAAAATGGTAATGTCAATAATGTTTTTAAATCTATAGGAGGAGAAACAGAGGAACAACAGAGGGCCACTAGTTGTATTAGGGTAAGTTAGGCCTCAAGGACAATTTTGAGGGAAAACTTTAGGGTCAGAAAAAACATACAAGAAATGGGACATTACTTACTCAAAAAAACACTCCCGTTCTTAGGGGCTTGTTCACAGCTCAATGGCTGAACAAACATGAACCCAGTAGCTAGCAACTTGGCCATTTATGCTGACTGGGAAAAAGATCACAGGTGCAGCTAATTGATTGAGCAAGATGAAAAACTGCACACCAACTTAACACCTATTCACACCAGCATGCAGAAAAGCCACAGTATAATGCATGGGGAGATTGCACAGATGCAAAGTAACCAATGAAACAATCACTCATACAACCTCAGGGCATGAGGGAGGTGGTTGCCGGTACTACAATTGCATATAATAAGGCGATACAAAAGTGTGCCATAAATATAGATACGTGTGGTGCAACATGCTGGCTTACAACCTATTAGTGACACCCATACTATTAGACCAGACGGGCTGCCCAGCATTTTCTAAGTGTCCAACACAGAACACAGGCACACTCTGCTCCCCAGCACTGTTGGGCAAATAAAAAAGGACATACTGGAAAAATATTAAATATGAGGTATTAGTTGGTAATGGGGCCCCATAACACAAGCTCACAAGCCTCTTCACGGCTCCTCATGTCTTGTGAGTCCCTACA
This sequence comes from Phyllomedusa bahiana, assembly GCA_025379985.1. Taxonomy (NCBI): domain Eukaryota; kingdom Metazoa; phylum Chordata; class Amphibia; order Anura; family Hylidae; genus Phyllomedusa; species Phyllomedusa bahiana. Next base: position 2,298 of record JAODAL010004244.1, on the reverse strand, counting down.
CTAACAATTTTACAGAAAAAACATACAGAAAATGGGACATTACTTACTCAAAAAACACTCCAGTTCTTAGGGGCTTGTTAACAGCCCAATGACTGAACTAACATGAAAACTTTAGGGTCAGTTTTAGGGATAGTAGTTCCAGTTTCAAGGACGGTGATAAGGCAAAGTTTAGAGGAAAATTTGGAGACTGTTAAGCTCAATTATCACTATTACTCTCTTGTTTGTGGAGTAAACTCGCATGTAAATTTTCATCATCCATGCACCTGTCATCATCTCCCTGCTGTCCATTTTCTGAACCATTTTGTAGTGAGTCCTTCTTCAAATACCTGTTTCATATTGTTATTTCTTGTGACTGCTGGTGTACTTCCCGGTTTAGCTTCTGACATCAATTTATAAATAAATTAATTTTTTCAAATGAAATGGAAAAATGTCTAACATTCTTGTACATGTACCGTGCTATATTATGCATAAAATATGGATATGGCCATGGCTATGAGAGATTCCCAAATCATTGCAGTCTTGTTTTCTCTACATTTTACACAGCATCCCAACTTTTTTGGAACTGAAATTGCAGGATAAGACTTTTTTAAAAGAAGGTTTTTTTCTCTGTTTTAAGTTGAATACTTTTCCAATAGTCCGTTAAAAAATCCTAAACACAAATGTCTATGTTTCCCATATACATACGACACAACTTGTTTTTGACCAAATATACGATACACCATGATGACCACCATATGTCAGAAAAAAACTTTAAAAGAATATATTTAAAAAGATAACATAAAAATACATTCATGAAACTGTTCTTTTAAAAATAGGACAATAGGCCTGGTACTTAGCAATTATAAAAAGAAACCAATTCAAGGGCAATTACACAGAAGAGAAGGAGTAAAATTTTATTAAATATTCTTGCAAAACTCTTATTTAAACTGTTCAATTACAAGTAGCTCATCTGAAGCTGATGGAAGTGGATTTGCTTTACTCCTACAATTTATTTTTATACAAAATGTACCTGGGGACTAAAATGAACACACAGGTCAAATTGAATACATTTTAAGGAACAGAGGACACAAGGATTTTTTATAGGTGTTTATGGAGTAACTGTTAAATCATATATCAGTTTTGGAAAATAAGTGATGTGGAATAAATGAAATTGTTATTTATGTTATTTCCAGTTTACAAGGTATGCTAAATATATTTGTAGGATTGTGATACTTGTGGATAAAGCACAACCCCAGTGGGGTTTTCTTACTAAAGAAGATTAGCTTTCAACATGTAGGGACAGGTAAATGAAGACTTTTTCTAATTACATTGCTCTTTTTATTTTACTTCACTCAGGAGATGAGGGAGATTTTATCTGCTTTGAGTGCACACAGGTTTCTATGGTTAACTGACCATATCACTGCTGATGAGAGCAGAGAGCAGGGACTGATGTCACCATGGTCGGCAGAGCTCACTCCAAACAGACTAATTATCTCTAACAAGATTAGCTTTAGTTTACAGATAAGCAATTGTTTTCACTTCTCAGAGCACATGTAGTTTACTTTATAGAATATAAGCACTCCTGCACTCAGCTAGTTACAAATAAGTGAAATAGGGTAATCACTGCTATAGAACCACCCACAGCCTGACAAGACCAGATTGAGAGAAAAGCTGGCTGTGACTGTGAAACTGCATGGTGAGAAAAGCCTTGTAATGTGCAGTACCTTTATGAAGCCCTATCCTTCAAAATGTAGCCTTTTGTGATGCAGACCTCTCTGGATTGCTAATTAACCTGTTAACATTGTCCACTATGTTATAAATACAGTGAAGCTTCATCACCATCACTAGTGATTGTCTGGAAAAGATTGCTAGGTCACCATGTGTCCCCCATTTCCACACTGCAGAAAGAGCCTGTTCCAACTCCTGTGATCACTAAAATCTAGCTGGTAAGTTTCTTCTACAGACTGACACATACGTTTTTCCACTATTACACTGTTTGATGCACATCAAAACTAGGAAGGATGGAAAAACATGGCTCAATTTTATACTGTTTCACATAAACAGGCTTAGCTGTAAAAAAAAACAAAACAATTATATGATGGGGGGACGCTATATCTGGAGGCCCTATTACCTATGTACCAGACCAGGGCACCCCATTACTTATCTACCACACTGAGAACCATAATACCTTTAGAACTACCATATTGGGTGTCCCTATTACCTATAGACCTACCATATCGGGGGACCCTATTATCCATCTACTTACCAAACCGGGGGACCCTATTACCGATCTACTTACCATACTGGGGGGAACTTTTT